>CAMZMU010000088.1:39656758-39877260 GCA_947311845.1 Poa pratensis
GAGCGGCCTCAAGCTGTTTCTTGCCCAGTGTCAACTGGCCAGGCCAATCAAGGCTGCCGGCTGTTTTTCACCATGGGCGACAAGTCGAGCGCAGCCCAAGCTGGTCGGACCAGCAGACTGCATATGCGCTGCATCCGCTCTTTGAGCAGTAATCTCCCGCCATTGTTGCACCAGCTCCTTGGCTCTGGGTGTATGAGGTTAGGGTTATCGGTGTGACAGCTACCCCTCTCAGAATATGAGACGTCGGTGCTCCGTGCAACTGTCCACCTCCCCCCCCCCCCCCCACGCAGCCGGGCTAGGATCGATAGACATGTTGGTAGCCGCTGACCCGTTGTCGGAGGAACCGCCTTGACCCGTCTGATCACCAAGGCCGTTCTCCTCCACCCCATTATCATCCGAGCCATCCTTTCCTTTTCGCTGCCAAACAAACGGGACAAAATCTGCCACAGGAATAAAGTCCTCATTTTCTGGCCGGAAGGTGAAATCATATCCCTTCAGTCGCAACCCCCATCGATAGTAATAAAAGGTCCCAATCATCCACTTCTTTGAAGAGGCCATCGACCATCATCCCCACTAAGATACGAACCACACCTCGACGACGGAGGGCGAACATATCCACATCAATCGTGGTCCCAATGAGAGAACCAACTGCCCACAAGCCACAGAAATGCCTCAGAGGATTAGGCACTCCCGTAACATGAACCCAAGTCTGATGTAGCTCCTCTGGTGCGCAACATCCACTGGCTTCCACTGGTTGAACACTAGTTTGGTGGACTGAGAAGGAACGCCAAGTTCAATACCATCAAATCTCATTAAGTCGTCATTGGTCGGAAAGTTAACCATGAAGGAATTGGTACCATTAGGAATTGCTTCCCACGCCAGGACTGAACCGGGCATAGCCGTGCCACTTGGGTTTCCACCTATTTTGCGGTGGCGGTCGTGCCTGAACCATAACAAGAGTAACCGTAGTATCAGTAGGAACCAAATCTGCCTTGTACAAGCTATCTGGGAACTGCAAGAACATCGTATCCCTATGTCCCTGACCAGCAACAAGCACCTAGGCCTTGGGAGCTTCATTGTCGGACACATTGGAGTCGGGTGCTTCGCATTGTCACAGATGTAGCAGTAGTGTTGTACGGGACAGTCTTTAGTTGCGTGTGAGTTCACCGCACACTTCCAACACCAGGCATTAGGTTTCTTGACTGCGCGGTCACTAGTAGGGAACCCTATATAGGTAGGTTGGCATTCTGTGGCGAACCCTTAATTGGTGCGCACAGAATTATTTTTTGTGCGCACCAAGCCCGTGCGCCACAGAAAGTAATATTTCTGTGGTGCACTAAACCACATGCGCCACAGAAATTAGACTTTATGTGGCGCACCAAGCCTGGTGCGCCACAGAAAGTCACATTTCTATGGCGCACATAGCCAGGTGCACCACAGAAAGTTATCTGGGGGCGGATTAAAATTTGAAAAAAAAATTCTGTGGCGCACCTGGCAGGTGCGCCACAGAAAGGTGACCCCCCCCCCCCCCTGTCGATCGCCTTTTTAGTCTTGCAGGAAGTAAAAGAAAATGATAAAAATTTCAATAAATAGAATCCTTTGACATGTAGTTAGGTTGAGTGTCTAGTAGGTATAGAAATTTTGAAATATGAATTTTGACCTTTTCTGCAACAAACAGGAAAAAAACTTGTAACGGCCATAACTTTGCATACGACGTCGAAATAATGCAAAAAATATGTCAAAAAAAAGGGAGAAAAATCCGAGTTCAAATCCACCGGGGTTTACCCGGTACGCAATTCACAGATTCCTCTAATTCCAAAAGAAAAAAAGTTATTTCAAACAGACGATTTTTCGCAGCAAAATCAAAAAAAGGAAAAATTTAAAAAACTTAAAAAAAATAAAAATTCAAAAAGTCCAAAAAAAGACACAGAAATGTATAACAAAGAAGATTGTTGAATTTTTTGAAGTGTTTTGACTTTTTTGAATTTTTTGAATTTTTTGGATTTTTGAATTTTAAGTTTTTTGAATGTTTTTGGATCTTTTGAAACTTTTGAATCTCCTTTTGAAACTTTAGAAGTTTTTGAAAAATCTGAAATTTAAAAACACACATTTATAACACATACCACACATATACTCATACAAGACTTAAGAGGTTTCATATGATATATATATATATATCAATAAGAACTTGAGTATCACAAGGGTAGGTGAACTAGGTGGAACTTAGAAGTTAAGCGTGTTAGGGTTGGAGCAATTTGAGAATGGGTGACCTAGCGGGAATGTATCAGTTAAAAAAATTCAAAAATCTGAAAATAATTCCAATAATTAGGATTTTTCATATTATTTCATATTTTGATTTTTCTGATTTTTTTTGAAACTTTTTATATTTTTTTTGCATTTTTTGAATCTTTTCAATTTTTTGAGAATTCTGTGGCGCACCACGCCAGGTGCGCCACAGAAATGTGAGAATTCTGTGGCGCACCAAACCAGGTGCGCCACAGAAAAAAATTTAGTGGCAAGAATTCTGTGGCGCACCCAGCAAATCTGGGGGTGCGCCACAGAATCAAAAAAGGGTGCGCCACTGATAGCCTTTTCTGTACTAGTGGGTGGGTGCCACCTCCTGCACCGCCACAACCTGCGTGGGTAGCACCGGCGTGATGGCAGGTTGAACACCCACCATCATATCGTCTCGCTATTGTAGAATCCCACGTCAGGTTCCAGATTTGGGGCCGCTGCAATTTGCCTTGCCAGATGAGTATCTAGCAACATCATATCGTCTCGCAAAAGTTCAAAGAGTCGCTGTTCTGATAGGACTGTCTACTGAAAAATATGGCGACACCTCTCTTTTCAGATGTGCCACACACCATAAATGGCCACCATGAGCTCGCCCTTTGACAGCTTCGTAGTCATGTGATCCCACGGTCCCACCAGTCAGCTGGAGAGAAAAACTATAGGGAATTTGATTTGCAGGTCAGTGCATTGCACAAGGAGAGTCCAGACCGAGCAAGCGAATGGGCATTGCAGGGCAAATGAGTTGCGGTTTCCTCATCCTGATCACAAAAGACACAAACGGAATCATGGTCCAGGCCCCTCAACGCCATCTTGTCATCCCTAGAAATGCGATGTAGGAGCCAATGACAGAGAGGAATAGCTTGCATTTAGGCCGCACCTTCGATTTCCAAATCTCCGCGTAGTTTATATCTGAATAAGTGCCGATGAACTGCATTTTGTAGGCTGAAGCAACACTGTAATCCTTCGAAACGGAGAACTTCCAATGAATATGGTCTTCACTATCTGAAAGGTGGATGCCCATGCAAGATGATCCAAATCGTCGTGATTCGCGGAGCTGCACCTCAGTATTGATCCGATGCAGCCCCTGCATCCATTTGCCTGCAACCATAGCCTTCGCCACAGAGAGCTCCTGCACCATAGCCTTCGCCACAGAGAGCTTCTTGAGCCTGGATATCTTGATCAGGTTGGAGCCAGTTCAGTCGGGGCCACTCCATCTAGCTAGAGAGATGACCAAAAAATTGACTTGTCCCCCTGCCTAAGATGATTTTAGTGCAAGCATCAAACAACGAAGAATCAACCTTTCACATGACACTTCCGTCCCAACCCAAGCATGTCAGTATCTTTCCATTCATACCACTTCCATGTTAGCTGTAGAGCACATCTGAATTTTTCCAAATCCAACACTCCAAGGCCTCCGCAAGACTTGGGGTGGCAAACAATAAGCCAGTTCGCCAGATTGATCCCCCGCGTCCCCTCAGCTTCGGACTTAGAGGAAATTTCATCTAATATTGTCAAATCTTCTGATAGCCCATTTTCTAAGCTGAGCACTGTCAACATGTAAATGCGGTTGGCTCTTTGTGAAATACTTTCGTAACTAATCTAAGAGATTACTACTTGCACGGCTTAGTCTAAAGAAAAAAACCGTTATGATACTGCTGCACTTTACGGGCTCGAAGTTACAGACCGGCTTACGGAGTGAGAAATTTCTACCAAAAAAGGTAAAATATTTTCAAAAATAAAGTAATTGTACTATGATGAATTGAATGTTTATCCCATTCACTAGTGGAAAATAGCCCATCTGTCCCGTGTCCAGAGGGTCTTTGGTCCCGGTTTTACAACCGAGACTAAAGGGTCGGGACTAAATGGGGGGGCCTTTCATCTCGGGTGCTTACGAACCGGGACGGATGGGCCTCCACGTGGCAACGGCAGGGCGGGCATGGGCGGGAACCTAATATCAACCGGGGCCAATGATTTCTGCCTTTTGTTTTCTGCTAATTTATTTTTTAGGGGTTTCGTTTTTTGTTTTCCAATTAATTATTTTTTACGAAGATGACGTTGCGCAGACAACAAGTCATACACATAAAGTATACAATACACCGAGGTCACGTTTGATTCATACATACATAAGCCCACTAGTTTATACTACACCGACATCACGTTTCTCACACGTCGAGATCATGTCAATTACATTGGAGGCAAAAAATAATTGCTAGGGTGATAAAATTCTCTAGTTTTCTTCAGGACCTCCGAGTTCAAAATCCCGCCAATTCCTCTTGGATTGCTTTTAGGCGCTTCGTAGGGTGATAAAATTCTCCAGTTTTCTACAGGACCTCCGAGTTCAAAAATCCCGCCAATTCCTCTTGAATTGCTTTTAGGCGCTTCGTTGGTATGAGCTGGTCCCGCATTCGATCCATCTAGATCAATATGAATATGTGATTTGTAATTTATGAATGGAACTCAACACAATATGGTAATAAAAAATTGCGAATAGTGTATACATACTTCAGCTGGTCTGACTTCTCTATTCCGCTCACTGACAAAAGAGCGCATGTACTCGAAAACGAAGTATGCACATAAATTAGTCCCTTGTGGCTGCCTCAGTGCTGAGCGCTGAGTTGACGAGGGAACTTGATGCGGTGTTGCTTCTTTGCTCCCCGGCAACGGCGCCAGAAAATGTCTTGATACCCAATGATTACCTGCGTGAAAAGTAAATGGGTTAGGTTGAGACTCCAAGTGCAGAGTGTATGTAGTAGTGGAAGACAGTTTTCCCCACGAGGGGTGACTCGAGGGTTTAATATCGAACTCTCGGGGAACCAGTATTTCAGGTGTTATCTCCTTATCCTTCTCTTGAGAACCTGCAACAAAATAAATTGTTTTGTGCCCTCAACCTCACCAAGTGGTTGTCAAGCACAAGGTGTGAGAATGATGATAAAATAAATATGCAAACAATAGTAAATATGCAATGATGGTAAAATAAATATGCAAGGATGATGGTAGTAATGATAAATGATATTTTTGGGTTTTTTATGATGAATGCAAGATGTAAAAGTGTTTTTGTATTTTCGGATTTAATAATGGCAGCAAACAAAAGTGGTGATAAAAGTGTTGGAAAGGTGTTTCTTATGATTAAAAATGGACCGGGGTTCATGGTTTCACAAATGCACTCTCTCTTGATAACGTGGTAGACAATGGAACACTAAAATTAACATGTAAGATGGCAAGACATGGTTTGACAAGTTATTAATAATATGGGCATCACGTCCTAACATAGAGATCTCAAGTATAAGTTGTTCTCTCTCTTATGCTCCACCAAGATGCGAACTAAATCATAACACCTTAGTAATTAAGATAAATCAGAGCATAGCAATAAGTTCAATGACATGAAGTTAAAATAAGAACATGCTAGATCTAGTCATGGAGATAGTGGCCAAGGTCACATCCACTCTCCGGTAGCATGGTATTTTTGTTTATCCCTAGTGAGGCAACAAAGTAAGGTAGAAAACCCAAGTGGATCGCAGAACTTTCTCTCACGTTCACTGCACTAGCCACCCCCGTTACTCCAACTAATGCACACGTTCCCCCTCACATGCTCTCATAAACATGCTTGATCATGACAAGTAAATAAGAACGGGGTACATAATATGCATCTACTTTCATAACTGAAACAAAACCATTGCAATCTCAAACATGTATTAACTCATAATAAAGATCCACCACAAAGGAATTACATAGATGACCGTAATCATGTTCAGCAGCTCATACGGTACTAATTAGTGAAGCTCATAGAGAGGAGAGATACATAAGTTACTTCCACAAACCCATAGTCCAGGGTGGACTACTCCCTCTTCATCATGGTGTCGGTGGAGATGTTGTTGGAGGGGAAGGAGACCACACCGGCAGCGCCCCGCCGGAGTTTTCCCCCTCCAATCTTCAGCTCCAGGTCTCTGTTTCGTGGTTTCTGTGTTTCGGCGGCGCTCTCTTTCGCGAAAGCCCTGGGGGGTCTATATATAGTCGTTTTTAGGTCAAGACGAAGCTTCGGGAAGAAAGATCGACGGCAGCGGAGGCCCGAGGGCCAGGATGGGGGACCCCACGCGGTCAGGGAATCTGGCCGCGTGGGCCCACCCCTTTGGCCTTCTGGTCTCCATTTCTTCGATTCCTTTGCGCCTACGTTTCGTTCCTTCCAAAAAATGATCCCCGTAAAGTTTCAGGTCATTTGGACGTCGTTTGGGTCACTGAAACATCAAAATATAGAAAAAGGGGTTTTCTGACAGCGCAGGGTTAATTCCAGAAAAATGGGGAAGTTGTTAATTATCCCCAAAACTCAATATAAATCATGAATATAACCCTTATATGATGCAAATAACATGGAATACCATGTAATAAAATGTAAAGTTCATGTATGCATTTTACATGCATCAACATCCCCAAGCTTAACCCATGCTCGTCCCGAGTATGAAGGTGATAAAACTAACATGGACTTTGCATTTTAATACTATCAATGGATATCAAAGGTGATTACTATTGCTACATAGAGTCAAATGATTCATTCTTCAAAGGAATAACAATATGCAAGATAAATTATGAAGTGATATCAAATACTCAATGTAAAGATGTTCAATGATAAATTCACAAAGTGTAATATAGAAGAAAGTACTATGGACCAAATGTATGCATAATGAAAAGTAAAAACATCCTATGGTGGTCATAGAGTACTTCTTATGAAAACTGAATATAAAAGGTGGACACTTTGGATAGATAAATAAGTAGAGGTAAAGCATGAATAAGTTTCATCTAACTTCCAAACACTTCTACTTAAGTTAATGCTTGCAATGTGGTAGTCATTGGTGTGGAGCTCTCATTACCCCTATCATAGCATCTTGAATGATTAATGTTTAAAGTGAAAGCAAATATGAGTGGTGTGCTTGACAATGTATTGGTTGAATGTCTCATGTCCCTTGAATACAAGTACCTACACCATGTGTTACTCACTTTGGTCCACAAAGTAAATTCAAATAAAGGTCATTGCAAGTAATAATAGTATCATCAAGAACTGCACTGGGGTACCTCTTGCCCCTTGACATGAACAAGCCCATGTCAAAACAACAAGACAAACAGACAATGAACAATCTCAGCACTCTTTTATTTACTATGGGTATAGCTTTTTATTATGAGGTGCATCACTGAATGAACATTATGGTTATGCTGTAAATTTCCACCATGAATGATGCATGGCTTAGATTAGCGGCCCAGGCATTTCTCTAACCATTTATACAAAGTCTTTGAACTTACTAAGTATCCATATTCATTTCACCCATGATAGGCATCCATAAACAAAAGTACATGACATCAACTAAATATAAATAAGTGCAATGTTGAAAGCTTGCCATGTGACAGCACATATGGGCTAACTCCCAACCAAAACAATTGTCAAGCCCACAACTTCATAATTTTAATCACAATGGTTCATGCTTATTAAATGCAATAAAAGTAAATTGTGCATCAAGTTCGTGAGAGCTTTTAACCAATTTTTCCCATGACAATCAATAACATAAGCATTTAAATTCAGAAATGTAGATAACACAATATAACATGATAAACATACTTGGAATAGCATAAAGCTAATAGGTAGATATGGTGGACTCACTGGAAAAACTTTGGTTGAAGGTGTTGGGAAACAAGCTTTTTACTTGTTGTAATTTTTGGGCTAGCAATAGGGAGAAAGTTGACCATCTAAATGCATGCATAAGTGTCCATAGAACTAATCAATCCATGTTAAACCAAGTAAAGTTAAAATTCAACATCTAAACATGGTAAAAGATAGCTCTTGACAACACACTTGCAAATTAACATTCATTCAAAGCACATGAATTATGCAACTATATGTATCTTTTAAAATCAACTCAAACATCCCTATCCCAATATATTTAATAGCATCCAACATAATTCAACCCAAACTTCCAGTAGCTCTCTCATATATAAATGATAGTGGTGGTCTCATAAAAATCAAACCGAAATAACAAAAGCAAAAAAAACAGACGCTCCAAGTTTATACGATAAAGTGCTTTGATCGAAAAACAGAAGTTAGACGTGTGCAAACCGAGAGTGTGTTGGTCTAGTGGGGTTGTCTTGACATCCCCAAGCTTATGGTCTTCACCATCCTTGGATAGCTCTTGGTGCAGCTCCTCTAATCCCTGTGAAAAAACTTCAAAACACCGTTTCTCCCATTTCTTTTCTGTGGGGTGATATTAGTAGTGATAAACAAATAGGTTCCTTGCTGCATAAAATCCTTAGGAAAAATTCATATGAATGTCCAGAGAGTATATAATGTTGTATGCCTACTCATAAACTCAATTGAATCAAAAAGATTCAAGCAAAAAGCTCAAAGAATGCATCAAACAATATCAAGACAGAATCTGTCCAGAAAAACAGCAGCAAAACGCATTTTTCTACCCTACTTAAACTCGTCAGAAAAATCTGCAAAAATCACGTATACAGAGGATGAAAAGTTGAAGCTACAGCTCAATCGGAGTTACAGATAAAAAATGAAAAATCAAACCGTGCACAGACTTCGTGTAGGCAGAAAACTCTCCGAAAATGAATAGCAACTTTTCAAACCCAAAATAGGTAAAACTTGGTTCTTTATTAAAAATCCAGAAACAAAACTAACAAACTACTCTCTTGTTACAGCAAGAGGACTCAAAGAAAATCTCAAACAAAAACAACCGGTTGCCTCCCGTAAAGCGCTTTCTTTATAGCCATATAGCTAGGCTTACTTACTTGATAATCAAAGGGGACGTAGCTCACGAGGGAGCTTGAACCTTGGTGTGTCCCTCTTCCTTGGGAAGTGTTTCATGCACTTCTTGTGTGGAAACTGAAACTTCACATTCCCTTCCTTTGAATCAATAATGGCACCTGTAGTACGAAGAAAAGGTCTTCCCAAAATAATAGGACTAGAGGTTTTATTCCCCATGTCCATGATTAGAAAATCAACAGGCACAAAAGTCATGTGTAACTCTACCATAACATCACTTACTTTTCCTAGAGCATGTCTAATGGAATCATCAGCAAGTGCAAGTTCAATAGAGCATTTCTCAATATTTTTAAGTTCAAGGACTTCATATAGTTCTTTAGATAATATAGAGACACTAGATCCTAGATCAAGTATAGCATGGTGTGTCTCTTTTCCAATGGTTACTAGGACTTTGGGATCCAGATATCCCCAAGCTTAGGTGGTATCATAGCTTCTTGATTGTACCTAGCAATCTTTTCTTTTAAGACATGATTAGCAATATAGGAACCAAAACCAGCCTGGTTAATATTAACAGAAGGATCACTTGCAAATTTTTGTAAGATAGAAATTAATTCATGCAAGCTACACTTCTCTAAATCAACAAATGGTTCCTTAACTTCACTAAGCATTTTAACTTCCTCAACTTTTCTCTTTTTAATCCAAACTTGTTTCTTAATAGGAATTTCCTTCACATGTTTAAATGATGGGTTTTTCCTTAATAAATCACTAACACAAACCAACTTTTCCTCAATACTGTTGAGACTAATATTTTCTTCAAGAAGTTCTTTCTCACATAATCTTAGTTTATGCATGACATTAACTAATTCATCATTTATCTTAGGAATAATATTTTTAGAAACAGATGCTAGTTGTTCAAAATCCTCTTTATTTGGTAGTTTCTCTAAACCAGCTTCGAATTTATCTTTAGACAAAGCAAGTGCTACTATGGTATCCTCTACCTTTTTCTTTCTACCAACAAAGTTACCAAAAATCCTTCTAAGTGTCATGGCCGCACAGGATGGTGTTGATAGGACAAAACTCCACCTGTAGCCCCATCTAAAGCATTTTGATACCAAGGATCTATTCTATAATAAAAGTAAAGATCTAGCTTTTCATCTTCACAAGGTGTAGGATCTTCATAGTGCATCCTATTAATTCTAACCCAGGCATCTTTTAATGTTTCTCCAGGTTGTTGTTTAAAACTAGAAATGGAACTTAAAGGAAGACTCACTTTCTTTTTGTTTTCAAGACTCATGATTGCAAGTTTTTATGTGTTTTTAATTTTTTATGCAAAACTGAAAGTAAAATGACACTAATGCAACTTGAAATAACAAATGCAACACAAAATGCAAAACTGAATATAAAAATGCAAACCGAAATATAAAGATGATATGCAAGACAAGAACAAAACAAAATAAAATGATTGTAGGTAAAGATGGATAAGATGATGCTCACGTAGGTGCAACCTCCCCAAGCTTAGTTTGTTACACAAGTTGGTGATGAAATTGACTTGATGTGAGTGATCCTTGGATAAACCTTTCAGCTATGGTTCCCCGGCAACGGCGCCATAAAATGTCTTGCGGAGCGCTGAGTTGACGAGGGAACTTGATGCGGTGTTGCTTCTTTGCTCCCCGACAACGGCGCCAGAAAATGTCTTGATACCCATGATTACCTGCGTGAAAAGTAAATGGGTTAGGTTGAGACTCCAAGTGCAGAGTGTATGTAGTAGTGGAAGACAATTTTCCCCACGAGGGGTGACTCGAGGGTTTAATATCGAACTCTCGGGGAACCAGTATTTCAGGTGTTATCTCCTTATCCTTCTCTTGAGAACCTGCAACAAAATAAATTGTTTTGTGCCCTCAACCTCACCAAGTGGTTGTCAAGCACAAGGTGTGAGAATGATAATAAAATAAATATGTAAACAGTAGTAAATATGCAATGATGGTAAAATAAATATGCAAGGATGATGGTAGTAATGATAAATGATATTTTTGGGTTTTTTATGATGAATGCAAGATGTAAAAGTGTTTTTGTATTTTTAGATTTAATAAAGGCAGCAAACAAAAGTGGTGATAAAAGTGTTGGAAAGGTGTTTCTTATGATTAAAAATGGACCGGGGTTCATGGTTTCACAAATGCACTCTCTCTTGATAACGTGGTAGACAATGGAACACTAAAATTAACATGTAAGATGGCAAGACATGGTTTGACAAGTTATTAATAATATGGGCATCACGTCCTAACATAGAGATCTCAAGTATAAGTTGTTCTCTCTCTTATGCTCCACCAAGATGCGAAATAAATCATAACACCTTAGTAATTAAGATAAATCAGAGCATAGCAATAAGTTCAATGACATAAAGTTAAAATAAGAACATGCTAGATCTAGTCATGGAGATAGTGGCCAAGGTCACATCCACTCTCCGGTAGCATGGTATTTTTGTTTATCCCTAGTGAGGCAACAAAGTAAGGTAGAAAATCCAAGTGGATCGCAGAACTTTCTCTCACGTTCACTGCACTAGCCACCCCGTTATTCCAAGTAATGCACACGTTCCCCCTCACATGCTCGCATAAACATGCTTGATCATGACAAGTAAATAAGAACGGGGTACATAATATGCATCTACTTTCATGACTGAAACAAAACCATTGCAATCTCAAAACATGTATTAACTCATAATAAAGATCCACCACAAAGGAATTACATAGATGACCGTAATCATGTTCAGCAGCTCATACGGTACTAGTTAGTGAAGCTCATAGAGAGGAGAGATACATAAGTTACTTTCACAAACCCATAGTCCAGGGGTGGACTACTCACTCTTCATTATGGTGTCGGTGGAGATGTTGTTGGAGGGGAAGGAGACCACACCGGCAGCGCCCCGCCGGAGTTTTCCCCCTCCAATCTTCAGCTCCAGGTCTCTGTTTCGTGGTTTCTGTGTTTCGGCGGCGCTCTCTTTCGCGAAAGCCCTGGGGGGTCTATATATAGTCGTTTTTAGGTCAAGACGAAGCTTCGGGAAGAAAGATCGACGGCAGCGGAGGCCCGAGGGCCAGGATGGGGGGCCCCACACGGTCAGGGAATCTGGCCACGTGGGCTCACCCCTTTGGGCCTTCTGGTCTCCGTTTCTTCGATTCCTTTGGGCCTACGTTTCGTTCCTTCCAAAAAAAATGATCCCCGTAAAGTTTCAGGTCATTTGGACGTCGTTTGGGTCCCTGAAACATCAAAATATAAAAAAGGGGTTTTCTGACAGCGCAGGGTTAATTCCAGAAAAATGGGGAAGTTGTTAATTATCCCCAAAACTCAATATAAATCATGGATATAACCCTTATATGATGCAAATAACATGGAATAACATGTAATAATAAAATGTAAAGTTCATGTATGCATTTTACATGCATCACTCAGACACCACTTTACAAAAAATAGAATTTAATCAAATAATAATCAAGCATGATAATGGTATTGAAACTAGAATTAAAGAGTTGCGCGGACCTATATATATAGTACTACTTACCTTGGTAGTATAAAATATAGCTCCGGTTTCCAATCCCCTGTAACCTTCACGATGAACCGTTTCCAAACCCTGCCCGCCAAAAGAAAATGATTAAAGGAATTATTAATTACTTGATATCAGAAAATGAATGAAAGAGGTCGATATAGAGCGATAATGATTGAAATTACCTCTGGAGCATATCTAGCAAGCTTTGCTACTCGTCCATATCTTTCCTTAACGAGTCCATGACTTGAATGACTCCTTGGTCAACTCTAATGATTAGCAGAATCCAGTGAAATCTGCGCACGTTTATATGTCCATGACTCATCGATTACACTAAATATCGAGTAAGCAAAATAGAATGTGCAGAAGGTACAGTAACACTCACTTGAAGGCGTCAGGAAAAAGTATTTCTGCGCAGGTATTTTGTTTCACTAACCACCAGAGCAAGTTTTTCTCTGTATCCGCGGGATGGTTATTTACGGTCACTTGATGATTATAATATGGGTCAATGAACCCAGTGTCATAGATGCGGCGTTTTCTGCATTCGACAATCTTCATTCTGCATAATAGCGTACAAAAGAATATAGTGAGATAATTACAGGCAATGAACGAGCAGAGCTAGAGACTTAATTAAGTTGCAGAAATAAATCACTTACAAACAATAGCAATTGACGAGGGCTTTGTCGAGGGCGTCTTGATTGAATAACTGAAAAATTTCAGAAAACAGAATATACATCGCGTCATCCGTGAAGTAATGCTCTTTCTTATATGACACCCAGAAGACATCATGCCGGCCTTTACGGCGTTCTCGTACCACTGATGCAATCGATGCAATTGTGTTGTTAGAGAATTGACCTGCTCAGGTCTGACCAGGGACCTCCCGTAGACATATGTCCATGCATACTGATACTCTCTGGGGTCGCCTATGGTGCCAGTGTCGCGGTGTACTTCCTTATCGGGCATCACCTTGAGCGGGGGGATCGACTGATTTGCCTGTTCTCCGAGCTAGGCCACTTATTTCCGCATTTTGCCGTCTGCATCTGCTCCCTCTTTAGGCGATATGCCGCCTCCTTCCCCTGCTTCTCTTGACTAATTGTCTTCGGAATAACACGATCATAGTCATCTCTGAAAGGGCATATCCTTCCCCAAAGTGTTTTGATGTTTGTTGACAACACACTTAGATGTCTAATGTGTGTGCTAAAAGTGTGCAGGATTGTATCAATTAATATTGCACAGGTTTGTCTCAAGAAAAGGAAGAGAAGCAGTCTTCATTGCGTCAGCCGGTACTACCGGGTTCACCCCGGTACTACCGGTATTCTGCCGTGCGGAACTACCGGGCCCAGTACCGGGCCCTGTACCGGATCTCCAAATGCTCTCTGGACTCGCTCGATTTTAAGCCGGTAGTAGCCCCGGTAGTAGCGTGGTACTACCGGGTGGGGAGCACTACCGGACCAGGCGGTCCGGTACTACCGATGCGCGCAGGGAGGGAGGCGTTGACCAGTCTTTCTCAGGCCGTTCTTTCCCTGTCAGTCGGTACTACCGGGCGAGGCCCGGTACTACCGCTGCGGGCTGTTTACAGCTTCAACGGCCAGTTTTCTGGGAGGGGTATTTATTCCCCTCCACCTACCTCCGGCTCCCTAGCTTGAACACATTGAAGAACACCATTGATTGCAAGCTCAAGATTTGATAGATCTCCCAATCCCTCCACCCAAACTCGTTGATACTTGGAGGATTGAAGGAGAAGCCCCGGATCTACATCTTCACCAAGCCGTTCTTCATTTCCCCCTCATTCACTTGAGGGACCCTTTGCTAGGATTTCCATTGGGAAAACCTAGCCTCATATTGTACTCACTTGATTGTCTTTGTGACAGATTTGTAGCTGTTCGGGAGCCCCCAATCCTCTTGTGGGTTGTGCCCCGGATCGTTGTTGTAAGGGCTCCGGATTCCGCCTTGAAGGATTCCGATAGTGGAAGGTGAACCAAACCTTTGTGGTGCGGTTCATCGGAGAAGAAGGTGCACCCGCCTTTGTGGCGGTTGAGTTTTGACCTTTGTGGTAGCTCACACCTCTCCAACGAGACGTACTCCCCTAAAAAGGAGGAACTCGGGATTACATCCGTGTCTCCGCGTGCTTTCACTTCGGTTACTTCTATCCTTGTTTAGTCTTTACTTAGTGTATCTTGTTTAGTTGCTAGCTTGTCATATAGGTAAATTCACCATAGTTGCATATCTAGAGAATTTACCTTTTGTGTCAAGCCTAATTTGAAAAAGTACTAAAATTGAAGTAGCACCTATTCACCCCCCCCCCTCTAGGTGTCATACGATCCTTTCAATTGGTATCAGAGCCTCGGCTCTCTTGTTGGGCTTAACCGCCTAAGAGAAGTATGACACGAAGTGATGGTGATCCCTTGAGGACCAAGCCACTACGGCATCCATGGCCGATCTCAAATCGATGGAGACATCTTTGATATCGTCCATGGATACCAAATTTGCCGAGATGCGTGAGTTGATCAACAACTCGCAAGTGGCAAGGTTCCTAAGGAGACCACCCCACTAGATGACTCCGCTACCTCCATGACGGTGAAACCGAGGAGGGAAAAGAGGAAAAGAAGGGGGTTGAAGATAAAGAAACCGACCCTAAGAAATCTTCCACCTCTACCACCACTCCCGAAGGTGGGAAGCCGGAGTACCATGGGGTTCCCTTTGCGTACTCTCCCGACCCACCTATCCATCATACTCGCATAAACCCTTTGGGTCCACCTCCTAAACTTAATGCATCGGCTTTTACTACTTGGCAACACTTAATGAAATCTCATATCAACAGTTCCTCTATCGAGCTTTGGAGGATCATTCAAGAGGGATACAAGGCCGTGAATCCTAACAACTTGACAAGAAGAGAGGTTGCCGAGAAACAACTCAATGCTTCCGCTCTCCACATGATTGAACTTGCCGTTGGAGAAAGTGGTCTTCATCACATTCAAAACGTCTCCACCGCCAAAGAAGCTTGGAAGTGCCTTGAGGTGGCATTCCTTGGAAATGAAAGCATGAAGAGGAATAGATTGATGCTTGAGCAATGAGGCCGAAGGTTTCTACATGCTTGATAATGAAACCATGAGGATGTATGGAAGACTCAACATTCTTGCCAAAGCCTTTCATAATGTTGGGGCAACCTATGTGGATGATGCTTGGATCAAGAGGAAGTATGTGAATGCTCTCATGCCCTTCGAGCCCGTTGACTTGAAGGCCATACAAGGAAAATTCAACTACCTTGAGATGACATCCAATGAAGTTATGCAAGAGATGCAAGCCTCCAAGGTTGCCACCAAGAATGCTCTAGACAACCGTGCTAGGGCCATGGGAATGAAGCAAGGTCCCTCTCTTGCTTTGAAGGCCAAGGTTGTGTGCCTTGATGAACATGATGAAGTTGAAGCATGCCCGAACAACCTTCCTCCCGATGAACTTGAACCGCCCTCCATGGTCACATAGCTCTTGCAACAAGGACTTTTGGCGTGACCCGGCCAAGGCAAAGGCTCAAGTTGATCATGCAAACAATCCAAGCGGGAAGAAGGAGTTTGCTAATAGGATAAAGACTTGCTACAATTGTCATAACAAGCATCACTTCATCAAGGATTGTCCTATGAGAATAGAGAGCAAAATGGTGGAAGGCTTGTCCTCAAGGGCGAATCAAACATGATACAAAAGAAGCCTTTTGTCAAGAGGAAGCCATTCTTCAAGAAAGCACCAAGAATTGTGTTGTTGACTCAAGAAGAGTATCCTTCCGAGGATTCCGAAGAAGAAGAAGAACCCACTCGTGAGGTGGCCGCTTTGGCCATTGTATCAACTCCACCTCCTTCTCTCTTCGAATCCCCCAATGAGAACCTCTCCATCAACACCGCTCGTTGCCTCATGGCTTCCGTCACCGAGGTATCATCTTCTACTCCCAAGACTATGCATGAAATAGATGATAAAACTAGTCTTGTGATTAAGAAAGAACTTGTTGCTTCCGATACTATTATGGCTAACTTGCAAGGTGAAGCTAAGGCTTATGTTGAGTCTCTCTTGAGACAACTTGATGCGGCCGAAGAAATCCTTGATGACAAGGGAAAAATTGAGAGAGAGGATTCTCTCACCATAGCATCCTTGAATGCTTCCATAGAATCCTTGAATGCTTCTCTTGAAGAAGAGAGTGAATATAGAACCTCTCTTGAGGAAAGAATTGAGTCTCTTGATGATAAAAATGATGAAATAATTGCTAAAATCATTAAGGATAGAGATCATGTCTTTGCTAAATATAAAGTGGTTAAAAAGGAGAAAGCCGAGTTTGTGGTTGCTAATGCTAGACTCCTTGAGGATGTGGAGAAACTTAACAAGGCTCATAAGGCCTTGGAAAGTACCCACTCTCTTCTAGTCAAGTCTCATGAGCAACTTCAAACTCAACTTTCCAAATCTAACTCACCTAGCACCTCTACTCCCTCTTGTGATCATGCAAATGTTATTGAGGAAAATGCTAGGTTGAAGGTTGAGCTTGCCAAGGCCACTAGTGCCAAGACCTCTATTCCTAAAGGTAAAGAAAAGGTGTTGCTCAAATTTTTGAGCAAAAGCCACACAAAGGGAAGGAGGGTCTTGGTTATGTGGCCAAGGCAAAGAAGAAGAAGAGCAACACCAATGCCAAGCCCGCACAAGCCAAGACTCCCATTGCGGATGGTAATGCCACTAGGGGCAAGACCACTCGTAGTGACTTTGCGGGGCATAACAATCCCAACTACTTTCTTTATGTTGATTACTATGGGGATGTTTATGCAAAATATGTTGGTCCTTATGATGGTTACATTGCTTACTCTATTTGGGTTCCTAAGACCCTTGTTGCTAACAAAAGAGGACCCATTGAGAAATGGGTACCTAAAACCAAGCAATGATTTCTTGTAGGACTATGCTTCCGGTGGGTCTAAATGGGTGGTTGATAGTGGATGCACTAGTCATATGACCGGAAGCAAGAGATCATGACGGAGTTGGGACCAAATATAAATCAAGCATCCGTCTCCTATGGTGATAAATCAAAAGCGGAGGTAACGGGTCTCGGCAAGGTGGTAGTTGCAAAGGATATCACCCTTGTAAATGTCATGCTTGTCGAGTCCCTCGGTTACAATCTTATGTCCGTTCGTGCACTTAATAAGATGAATTTTGATGTCCATTTTACTATTGATATGGTGGTACTCTTGAGGAGCAAGACTCTAAAGGTCATGTTCGTTGGGTATGTTGAAAATGAGTTGTTCGTGGTGGACTTTTCGGGGTCTACCAACACTCAAGCAATATGCCTATTCGGAAAGGCCGACGTGGGATGGTTGTGGCATCGCCGCTTGTCCCATGTCAACATGAGAACTTTGCAAAGTCTTCACAAGGGTGGCCACATTCTTGGACTAAAAGACAATGTTTCTTTTTCTAGAGATCGTCTTTGTAGGGCTTGTGTTGAAGGAAAGATGCATGATTCTCCCCATCCAAGCAAGACCATCATTTCATCAAAGAGGATATTGGAACTTCTTCATGTTGATCTCTTTGGTGCCGTGCCTCAACCTAGTCTTGGTGGGAAGAAATATTGTTTGGTGATTGTTGATGACTATTCAAGATTTACTTGGGTTTATTTCTTCAAGACGAAGGATGAGACCCAACAAGCCGTCATCGACTTTTCCAATATTGTTCAACGCCAATACAATGTCCCTATTTGGTCATTAGGAGTGATAATGGCTCCGAGTTCAAGAACTACACCTTAAATGAGTTTCTTAGTGAAGAGGGGATTCGTCATCAATATTCCGCTGCATATACCCCTCAACAAAATGGTGTAGCCGAAAGGAAGAACCGGACTCTCATGGATATGGCAAGGTCTATGTTGGCGGAGTTTAAGTCTCCACTATTCTTATGGGCCGAGGCATCTCCACGGCGTGTCACTCATCTAACCGGCTATTCTTTCGTGTTGGCAAGAAGTTTACATCTTATGAGATGCTCACCGGCAACAAGCCCAATGTCTCCTACTACCGAGTATTTGGTTGTAAGTGTTTCTATAAGAACAAAAGTGTTCGTTTGTCTAAATTTGAATCTAAAGCTTTAGAGGGTGTTTTTGTTGGGTACGGTGCCGAATCTCACACCTATAGAGTCTATGACAAACCGTTGGGAAAGTCATAGAATCTTGTGATGTGAGGTTCGATGAGAATGACGGCTCCCAAGTGGCGCAATTTCATGTTTGTGATGTAGATAATGAAGAGCCTCAAGATGCTATAAGAAGAATGGGCATTGGTTTCCATCGCCCGTTGAGATTCATTACGAGTCTCCTCAAGCAAGTCCAAGCTCCATTCAAGTGGAGGCCTCTTCATCACAAGTTGAAACGGCGCCTATCATGGAAGCAAATGATGCACCCCCAAGAACAAGTTCAAGACCCTCCTCATGTTGACCAAGTTGCTATGCAAGAACCAAGTTCTCCTATTGTTGATGCTAGCCAAGGTCATGACCAAGATCAACCCTCTCCTTCATTTGTTGAAGATGTGCTTCAAGATGATCAAGGTCAACATTCCGGTCAAGACGGGGACTCAAATGATCAAGATGATCAAGAGATACCTCCAAGATGCAATGAGATATCGAAGCCCGTCGTAAAGCAAGAATTGTAAGAGACTTTGAATTAAAGGTCACCATCTAGAAACATCATTGGTGACCACAAGAAGGGTGTTACCACAAGAAGGCAATTGGCAAACTTTAGTGAACATCAAGCTCATATTTCCATGGTGGAACCAAAGAAAGTGTTTGAAGCTCTTGAAGATCCGGATTGGTTAGAAGCTATGCATGATGAACTCAATAACTTCAAGCGCAACAAAGTGTGGAATCTAGTTGAGAAGCCAAAAGATTGCCGCAATGTTATAGGCACAAAGTGGATATTCAAGAACAAGCAAGATGAGCATGGAATGGTTGTGAGGAACAAGGCAAGATTGGTTGCACAAGGGTACTCTCAAGTTGAAGGCATTGATTTTGGAGAGACTTATGCACCCGTGGCTCGCCTTGAGTCCATCCGTATCCTTCTTGCATATGCATCACATCATAACTTTAAATTGCAACAAATGGATGTGAAAAGTGCCTTTCTTAATGGTCCTTTAAAGGAGTTGGTATATGTTAAGCAACCACCGGGTTTCGAGGACCCTAAATTCCCTAACCATGTCTACAAGCTTGATAAGGCGCTCTATGGTCTCAAACAAGCACCTCGTGCTTGGTATGAGCACCTAAGAGAGCTATTGCTAGACCGTGGATTTGAATTGGGGCAAATCGATCCCACTCTCTTTACTAAGAGGGTCAAAGGGGAGCTTTTCATATGCCAACTTTATGTTGATGATATTATATTTGGCTCATCTAACAAAGCTTTCAATGATGAATTTTCAAAGCTTATGACCGATAGGTTCGAGATGTCTATGATGGGCGAATTGAAGTTCTTTCTCGGTTTTGAGATCAAGCAATTGAATGAAGGGACTTTCATCTCTCAAACCAAATATACCCAAGACATGCTCAAGAGGTTCAATATGCACAATGCTAAGGGCAAGCGGTTTCCCATGGACACCAAATGCCATCTTGAACTTAACCCCGACGGTATCGATGTTTGCAAAAACTTTATCGCTCTATGGTTCTTTGCTTTATCTTTGTGCATCTAGACCCGATATTGTGTTGAGTGTAGGGGTGTGTGCAAGGTATCAAGCCGCTCCTAAAGAAAGCCACATGGTGGCGGTCAATAGAATCCTTCGATATTTGGTTGATACCCCAAGGTTTGGTTTGTGGTACCCAAAGGGCACTAATTTCTCTCTTGCCGGGTACACGGATTCGGATTGGGCCGGTTGCAAGGATGATAGGAAATCAACTTCCGGGGCATGCCAATTTCTTGGTAGGCCTTGGTGAGTTGGTCTTCTAAGAAGCAAAATTGTATATCTCTATCTTCCGCCGAAGCCGAGTATGTGGCGGCCGCAAGTGCATGCACTCAATTGTTATGGATGAGGCAAACTTTAAAGGAATACGGTGTCAATTGTGACAAAGTGCCTCTTTTATGTGACAATGAAAGTGCTATCAAGATTGGCCACAATCCGGTGCAACACTCAAGAACGAAGCATATTGAGATTCGTCATCATTTTATTCGGGATCATATTGCTCGTGGTGATATTGAGCTTGGCTATATTCCAACCAAAGATCAACTTGCCGACATTTTCACGAAGCCACTTGATGAAGCAAGATTCACCTTCTTGAGGCATGAGCTAAATATCGTGGATTCTAGGAGCTTGACTTGACCATCTTGCATACACACCTATTTCTTGACTATCTATTTGGTTTAGGTGTAGGCATGGACATAGGGGGAGTGCGGTCCTAATCCATTGGACTATCCCTCCCCCCATTATGCCGATAGTAAGAATTCATTTGCATCTCTATATTCGTTCTATGAATTGTGAGCTTAAATGACGAGTAGTGGCCGTGGACCCAAGATATATCTTCGCGGTGTCACACCACATACTCATACATGGTGGCCTCGGCCACCGCCCTCTTCCTTGTGAAGAGTTGGTTTCATTTGGATTTTTTTGGTTTTCTAGTGCTCCTATGGAAAACATGCTCAATTTGGTTTTTGTGTGTTTGCTTCTTGCAAATTGAGTATGAAGTACCATCTCCAGTGTGTTGATCTAATCCTATGCCTTTCTCTATCTCAAAACAACTTCCATCTTGCACAAGTTCAAATCCTTACACAAAAAGAGAAATCTGGGGTTTCTTAGGAGGCCCCGGTAGTACCGCCTGGTGGGATCCGGTAGTACCGGGCTCTGAATCTAAGCAGTTCTCTGCTCGCAAAGATTCAGGCCCCGGTAGTACCGGATGGTCCGCCCCGGTACTACCGGGAATCGCGGGTATCAAAATATCCTGTGCGGGCGGGGTGGGGGTTATTCCCCATTCTTCCCCACCCGCACAACACCCACCCCGCCGCCTCCTCTGTCCCCTGCTCCGGCCGCCGCCCTAGGCCGCCGGTCTCCGCCATCTCCGGCCAGATCTGCTCCGTGGGAGCGATCCCCTCGTCGATCTCCTCCATGGCCTCCGGTATTTCCCCGTTCTTTGCATTCTTTGTTTCTAAATCTTGAAACCTAGATGTATGGAGAGGAAACATTGGTAGCTCCGTTGGCAACGGTTAAAGTTGGATGGATGATCACCTAGGCCTTGTTAGCTAGCCTCTGTGTAATGTATGGTTGAATCTCTCAATTTTGTGCCATTCAGTCTTGAATCGGCTCAGCCGGTACTACCGGGCTAAGCCCGGTACTACCGGGTTTTCCAAATTTGCTCGATTCAACCTCTCTTTACATCTATTGGCTAGTTTTTGTTCCTTAATCCGTGAACTTGTGCACTCATCTATTCCCTGCCCTACCTATATGCTGTTTCACAGGTAGCCGCCGTGGTAGTAAGAAGCCACGTCTCGTGGAGGATGAGATTGAGGAAGAAGAAGAAGAGGAAGTTTTGCCTGCTCGCACCACAGCCAGAACTCAAGCAAGAGGAAAACTCCAGCTGCTGCTCGTACCACCACTGCTCCTCCACGAGAGCCGCAAAGCACTTCACTTATGGAAGAATGATGACTATCAGAAGCTCAGAGAAGAGAATCCCTATGCTGAGGAGAGGTCACCTCTTGTGCGGAATCCGCACTTTTACACAAATGATCAAGAAGCCATCTACAAGGAAATCTATCTCCACAAGATTACTCCGTGGTTGTCCAACACACTCTTGATCTTCCTTACATGAAAAACTCGAAGCACAAGGGCTATTTTGATGAGACACTTGCAATGTGTGAAGAGTTTGGCTGATTGACATCATGAAGGAGAACCATCCCTACATCGAGTACTACATTATTCAGTTCTTTGCCACCGTCTACCTTGACCATGATGAAGCCCGGACTCTATGGTGGATGACCAAGGACACCTTGCTTTCTGCCACCTTGGCGGAGTTTGGAGAGGTTCTAGGCTATGAAGACAAGGGTGAAAGTGTTGCTAGTGGATGGAGATGCCATGACAATGATCGATCCAGCTCCAAGGATGTTCTTGGACCAATCACTATGGAAAGAGGCACCACGGTAAAACTGCTCATCTTGTGCGTCCATTTGAGATTCTCCACCGTGTCTATAGGGAAACTATTGCTCCCGTGTGGGAAACTGGGATGAGGTTCATGGCTACATGTTTGACCTTCTCAAGCTCTCCTATGAAAATCAAGGCAAAGGCAAGAAGCTTGATGTGATGGATTGGATGTGGAATGACTTGTGGTCCACAATCATTGATAGAAGGGCCCCCATCTATGGCCCATTCATTATGAAGCTCATTCGCCGCAAGTGGGCTCTCAAGAAGAATGGAGAAGATATCATGAAGGATGGCAGCCCCGTTGTGGCTCATCTGGTGAAGGAACTGCGTATCAAGGCTCATGCTCCTCCCAAAACCAAGCCCATTGATCCTGAGGCTGCTGCTGAAGCTGAGAGAGCTAGTGGGAGTGCACCTCCCCTTGAGGAACCTTCATGGTTCAAGAAGCTGCAGATTAAGGCCAAGAGGGCCTTTTGCCTCAAACTTGATTTGGAAGACCGTCTGTATGAAGCTCATGTGTATCACAAGAAGGCAGCACAGCGACACAAAGCAATGATGAGGCATATGCAGATTCCAGTCTCCGATGGTTCTGAAGAAGTAATCACTCCAAAGGAGGAATGGGTGTCCAAGCATGGTTTCTGGAGTGATGAAGATGCTCCTCCAGATGGTGATCGCTTCCAGGCCTCCTCCTCTTCGACCCACCACGGCGCGGGTGGAGCTTGATGCTCCTAGGGACGTGTTAGCATCGCGCTTCTCCCTTTTTGGCATTTCGATGACAAAGGGGGAGAATGTGTTCTATTAGGTTGTGCCGTGGGATTTGCATGGGAGGAACACAAGCTTGCACTTCGTTTGATCTTTATGCTTGTGTTCCATCTTTATTTGGATATTTGCTTTGAACTTCTCTATGCATGATGTAAGACATGCCATGACTTGTGTTATTGTAATAAGACCTATCTAGTATGGTACTTGCTTATTGTTGCTTATTTGTGCAAGTTGTTATAATTGTTATCCATATGAACTTGCTTGGTTTGTAAAATATAGGGGGAGCTCCGCCCATTTTATATGGTGTGTTTTTGCATTCAAAAGCAAATTCCTAATAAACACACAATTTGGAGAGCCCCGTCTATCTTTTGCAAATCATTTGTTTCTCCTAAGTGTGTTGTCATCAAACACCAAAAAGGGGGAGATTGAAAGGGCATATCCTTCCCCAAAGTGTTTTGATGTTTGTTGACAACACACTTAGATGTCTAATGTGTGTGCTAAAAGTGTGCAGGATTGTATCAATTATATTGCACAGGTTTTGTCTCAAGAAAAGGAAGAAAGCAGTCTTCATTGCGTCAGCCGGTACTACCGGGTTCACCCCGGTACTACCGGGTGTTCTGCCGTGCGGAACTACCGGGCCCAGTACCGGATCTCCAAATGCTCTCTGGACTCGCTCGATTTTAAGCCGGTAGTAGCGCGGTACTACCGGGTGGGGGCACTACCGGACCAGGCGTCCGGTACTACCGATGCGCGCAGGGAGGGAGGCGTTGACCAGTCTTTCTCAGGCCGTTCTTTCCCTGTCAGTCGGTACTACCGGGCGAGGCCCGGTACTACCGCTGCGGGCTGTTTACAGCTCCAACGGCCAGTTTCTGGGAGGGGTATTTATTCCCCTCCACCTACCTCCGGCTCCCTAGCTTGAACACATTGAAGAACACCATTGATTGCAAGCTCAAGATTTGATAGATCTCCCAATCCCTCCACCCAAACTCGTTGATACTTGGAGGATTGAAGGAGAAGCCCCGGATCTACATCTTCACCAAGCCGTTCTTCATTTCCCCCTCATTCACTTGAGGGACCCTTTGCTAGGATTTCCATTGGGAAAACCTAGCCTCATATTGTACTCACTTGATTGTCTTTGTGACAGATTTGTAGCTGTTCGGGAGCCCCCAATCCTCTTGTGGGTTGTGCCCCGGATCGTTGTTGTAAGGGCTCCGGATTCCGCCTTGAAGGATTCCGATAGTGGAAGGTGAACCAAACCTTTGTGGTGCGGTTCATCGGAGAAGAAGGTGCACCCGCCTTTGTGGCGGTTGAGTTTTGACCTTTGTGGTAGCTCACACCTCTCCAACGAGACGTACTCACCTAAAAAGGAGGAACTCGGGATTACATCCGTGTCTCCGCGTGCTTTCACTTTCGGTTACTTCTATCCTTGTTTACCGTCTTTACTTAGTGTATCTTGTTTAGTTGCTAGCTTGTCATATAGGTAAATTCACCATAGTTGCATATCTAGAGAATTTACCTTTTGTGTCAAGCCTAATTTGAAAAAGTACTAAAATTGAAGTAGCACCTATTCACCCCCCCCCCCTCTAGGTGTCATACGATCCTTTCAATCTCGCAATTTAGGCGGCTGTGGCGGTCCACACGATAGATTTTTCAAACATCTATCAACTTTTTCTGCTGGTATTATCTCTTTAGGCGGGGGCCGTTTCGGTCCTAATTGTCTTTTCACATTGGCACGCACCGACTCGTCGAGTTCCTCTGGAGTCAAGTCGTAAGGTCTCTTTGGAAGAGCCTTTAGCAACTCGCGTTCCTCTCGAGTTAACTTATCTGCACTTCTGCTCGTCGACGGGAAGTTTAATTTCCGCTTTAACGAGAAGGACTTAGCAGTGGGCGCAATCGACGGACGGGCGTCGTGGGCAATGGACTCGCGACGGACGGGGCGTCGAGGGATGGATCTTGAGGTGGGGGGGGGATGGGTCTTGAGGTGGGGGGATGGATCTTGAGGTGGGGGACTGCTACTCGGAGGAGTCGGTGGCCTTGGCGCCAAGTTTGGAAACACGATGTTTTTCTTGTTCTAGAGAGCGATACCCTTCTCGACTTCTCCCAGTGTCTTCTCGCCGTCACCTCCAGGAATGTCAAGGTCCAGATTAGCATATAACGGCACAACTTCATCCACCCTGACACGAGCATAGCCAGCTGGAATCCCGCCGAGATGGTAGCTTGCTCCAGATTGATTAGGTAAAGCATAGCCGACCGCCACCTTCAAGGACATGTTCTTCATTGACATATGTAGCTCACAGTCTGTCTTCTACGTGATATCATCCACGGGGTAGTGAGCCGCCGACGGTTCGAGTTCAGAATGTTCTAGCTGCGTGAAACCCACGCTGCTTTTCTGCTGATCAGATGGGGCGGATTCGACTTCAGGACCTACTAGCTGCTGCTGAGATGCCCTTTGCTGACTTATTGTGTCTAGTTGCTCCTGCTGCTGCTGCACCTTGCGTTCCAATGCCGATAACCGGTCTGACTCCTGCTTCTTCTTTCTCTGACGGCTTCTATTAGTATGAGCGTCTTCCAGAAAACCTTGCTTCCACGAAACTCCGGGGTCCATAGCCTCGTACTCGTCCAACTTTTTCAGGATTCCCGAGTGCGAGTGACAGCTCGTCTTTCTCTCTGTCGACCACGTACACTCCTCTTCGAACTTTATCTATTGCGGTTACAAGTTCTTTGGTTATATACTCAATTTTTTCCTTCCATCTTCCCTGAGCAACAATCAGCCCTGTCACTGGGTCCAACCCTGCCCCATGCACGAACAACCAAAACTTGGACCTCTCGGGCCAGTCCGCTGTCTGTGGAATGATCCCGTTATCAAGCAGTTTTGCTTCAAAGGCTTCCCACTTAGGCACGGCAGCCTTGTAGCCACCTGCCCCCAAAGTGTGGTGATATTCCTTCTTCCTAGCATTTAACTTATTTGTTTTCGATCGGGCCACAGCGGCCTCCGATTTTCTTTGCTTCACAAATGTGGGCCACTGCTGTTGTATCTTCACTAGTGGTCCAGTGAATTCTGGATCTTGTTCCTCCGCCTCTACATAAGCTTTCCATAAGTTTTTCTTCCAGGTCCGGAATTGTTCGGTCATCTTCATAAGAGTCCACTGCTTGACTTTCTTCTTCAACTGCTCGGGTAGACCTGGCGGTAGGTTGACCTTTGTCAAGAGCGTGTCCCAACACAAATCTTGTAGGGTCTTGCCAACATAAGTAGTTGGCTTGTTGTCATCCTTCGGCTGATGCCATTCTTCAAGGGTGATCGGGACCAAGTCCCTAACAACAACTCCGCATTGATTTATATATTTGTGGCGGCACTGTAAGGGTTCCATCGGTTCGCCACTATCACTAACTCTGTCGATCACTATCCTTTGACCCTCCTTCAACGGCTTCGTCGGGCCACTTTTCGACACTGCTTTCGACCCTTTCGACCCTTTAGCTGCGGATGATTTGCTCGATCCGGAGGGCTAAAAGAAAAAATGATTCGTTAATAACTACATTACAACTCAAATAATACATCTAGTGTGATCGATCAACAGAGGCTTAATATACGTCGCCGGAGTTTGTTACGGGCACTTCCTCCTCTCTACAAATTTCTTCTTGCTCAACTCCTCACCGGAGTCGTTCAGAAATTGAGAGCTGTAATCTTCTCCAATTACCCCCATCTTCTTCACCGACAGGCGCGGCTGCACGTCCTGCTATAATCTGAAGCATTCGCATTTCACGCTCCTCGTCTCTGGCGGCAACGTCCGGACAAGTTGGATCCATTTGCTCTTCACGCTGCTCGTCTCTGCCGAAGGCGTCCAGACAATTTGGATCCATAGCGCAATGTCCCTGCAATCAATTTTGTAACAATGTTAGCCACTAATTCTACCACTAACAAATTTACCTACCACTAACAAATTTACCTAACACTAACAGTGTTAGCATTAAACCACTAATTACAAATTCGTGACACTAACCTAAATTTTCTAACACTAACCTAAATTTGCTAACTTTAATTGCTAACATATTTTTGAATAATCAAACAAAATGGGCAACAACTAATTTACATAACTAATTCATAACTTCAAAACTATGCATACAAACTTTAAATTGCTAACTTTGCTAAATTTACAGCATCAATTTACAAGGTAAAAAAATTTACAGCATCAATTTACAAGGTAAAAAAAGTTACAGCATCAATTTACAGCATCAAACTATGCATACAACATCAATTTACAGCATCAATTTACAAGGTAAAAAAAAATTATCTAAAGTTTGCCGGCGTGCTCGGTGCGGCGGTGCACGGCGCGGAGAGGAGCGTGGCGGCGATGGCGAGGCGAGGCGCGGAGGCACGAACAGCGAGGCGAGGCGCGGAGGCACGGACGGCGACGTAGGAGGCGACGGCGACACGGACGGCGACGGCTACACGGCGACACGGGCGACGGTGACACGGACGGAGGCCAGGGAGGGCGACGGCGGCGTCGGGGGCGGCGGCACGGCAGCGGCGGCCGGAGCAGCACCTCGGGGCGGCGACGACTCGGCGGGGCGCAGCACCACGGCATGGGGGGCGACGGCGGCAGCACGGGAGCCGGAGAGGAGCGAAGCATCGATTTGGGGATAAGTTGTGAAAATTTTGGCCGGAATCGCACAAAACAGCGCGAAACAGGCCTTTCGTCCTGGTTCCAGCCACGAACCGGACGAAAGACCCTTTAGTCACGGTTCGTGGCTGGAACCGCGACTAAAGGAGACGGACCTTTAGTCGCGGTTCCAGCCACGAACCGCGACTAAAGGCTTTTTAATTTTTTTCCTAGTTTCTTTTTCTGTTTTCTTTTTCTTTTTCTTTTTCTTTTTCTGTTTCTGTTTCTTTTTCTGTTTTCTTTTTTTAAATGTTTCAATATATCTGAAAAACATATCTTTTTCTTATTTCCTATTTTTTGTTTGCTCTAGTTTCTTTTATATATATTTAATTTAAATGTTTCAATATTTCTGAAAAACATATCTTTTCCTTATTTCCTTTTTTTTGCTCTAGTTTCTTTTTTATATATATTTAATTTAAATGTTTCAATATTTCAGAAAACATATCTTTTTCTTATTTCTTTATATCTTTTGATTTAATTGTCTAAAGATATGGTTTTTTAATTTTTTTCCTAGATTCTTTTTTTGTTTCTTTTATATACTTTTATTTACATGCTTTTTGAATTGTTTTTTTGATCTAGTTTCTTTTTTATATATATTTAATTTAGATCCTTAACATCCTTAACATCCCCACACAGTTACATAAAAGGTTTCATAACACAGCTACACATTTCTACATAAGCGGACTTGCTAGCTCTGAGGCCGTAGGATTAGGGGGAACGGCGCCGGGAGGAGCCAGCCCCGTTCGCGGCCGCCTGGTTCTCGCGCGCATGTTTGCAGCGGAGGCACGAGCCATGGAGGATGAGTCTTTCAGCGCCCAAGCCAGCTCGGAAGCCTCCTTCGCCTTGAGCTGGCAGGCAGTCCTGGCTCGCTGTACACGGTCGTCGTGGACAGACTAGAAGGAGGCTGCAATGGCCTCCTGCATCTGCGGCCCGCCGCCCTCTTCCCCATGGTCGCTCCAGTCGAAGTCGTCGTCGTCATCCTCCTCGTCGGGAGGGGCGGCGGCGACTGGTGGAGGTACATCGTCACCTGGTGGAGATGCGGCGGCCAAGTCGCCGTATGCGGCCGCGGATCCCCACGCCACCCCTGCGGCGAACGCATCCTTGTCAGGGTCGGAGACATCAGACCACGCGCGCTCGTACGCCCTCCGCACCTCCTCCGGCACCGGAGCAGGAGGCCGATAGTTGGGCATTCCTCTCCACGCCGGGCTCGTGGGCATACGACGTGATAGGCTCCCGCGGTAGCGCCCTAGCGCGCTCTGCCGAGCACGCTCGACCTCGTTCAGAAGGCGCTGCGGCGGGCGTGGTGGATCCATCTCGTGGTGGATCCATCTCGTGGCGGGTTCGTTGCTACGAATGGTGGATTAGGGTTTACCCCGTCGACGACAATACATATAGACCTCCAGGGAAACGCTGGGGGAGGACACGTGACCAGTACAACGCTGGGGGAGGACACGTGGCCAGGGCAGCGATAGGGGAGGACACGTGACTGACACGAGTCGTGACCGCAAAGCCCGCCTTAGTCCCGGTTGGTAACACCAACCGGGAGTAAAGAAGCACACGGATCGTGTGTTTCTTTCAAGCGCTTGTGAGCCGTTGGATCAGGGGCGTGTGTTTCTTTTGAGGGCAAAATCAGTGTTGGTTCAGCCACATGACCCTATATATAGCCCCCTCTCGAACATGTTCGACACTCAGTGTAGTTCATTTAATATACAAAGCATTCGGATTCCCTGCATACGTCCGACGGTGCATTTGATATGCGGGCACTCAGGGGCCACCATCGGGCTGTATGCAGGGGAAACCGTGTGTTTTGTTCTATCTACAAATCCTTCAGTTCATCGACCGAATACAAATCATTTGGAGCGCCGTTGGAGTTTAGAGTTTTCTTCCGAGTTTTCATAACACAGTTACATAAAAGGTTTATTACATTATTACACATCACCACCAACATCCCTATCTAGTGTTGTGGTATAAACTTCTTCTTCGTGTGTGTCCCTTTCTTCTGATTGCGCCGCAACCATGGACAATCTTCATCATTTAACTTGATACTTTGGTCAATGTTCACTTTGAAGGGCGGAATTTCATGAAACTTATTGTAATCTCTGACATGTCTGTCTTGTCCTCCACTCCCACGATGTTTCTTTTTCCTGAAAGAATTATGTGGCGCTTTGGCTCATCGTATGATGTATTCGCTTGCTTCTCTTTTCTTTTTTTCGGTCTGGAAGACATGTCCTTCACATAGAAAACCTGAGCCACGTCATTGGCTAGGACGAATGGTTCGGTGTCGTACCCAAGATTCTTGAGATCCACCATTGTCATTCCGTACTTCGGGTCTACATTTACCCCGCCTTCCAGGTTGAACCATTTGCACCAGAACAAAGACACCTTGAAAGAAGGTCCATGATGACCCACAAGTATAAGGGATCGCAACAGTCTTCGAGGGAAGTAAAACCCAATTTTATAGATTCGACACAAGGGGAGCCAAAGAATATTTATAAGCCTTGACAGATGATTTGTCAGTTCAGCTGCACCTGGAAGTAGACTTGCTCGACACAGTTTATCAGTAGCAACAGTTTTATGACAGTAGCAGTAGTGAAATAATAGCAGCAGTAATAATTGCAGTAGACAGCAGGATTAAAATACTGTAGGCATACGGATGAATGAACGGGCGTTGCATGGATAAGATAATTCATGAAATATTCATACATAGGGCAATTGCAGATATATAATAAGGTATCCAAGTAATAATCAATCATAGGCATGTGTTCCGTATTTAGTCGTACGTGCTCGCAATGAGAAATTTGCACAACATCTTTTGTCCTACCAGCCCGTTTGCAGCGGGCCTCAAGGGAAACTACTGTAATTAAGGTGCTCCTTTAATAAAGCACCGGAGCAAAGCATTAACACTCCGTGAACACATGTGATCCTCACATCGCAATCATCCCCTCCGGTTATCCCAATTTCTGTCACTTTGGGGCCTCGGGTTCCGGACAGCGACGTGTGTATACAACTTATAGATATGATCCAAAACAATAATTATCATCATGATTCAATAACATGTTCAGATCTGAGATCATGGCACTCGGGCAATAAGTGACAAGCATTAAGCATAATAAGTTGCAACAATGACAATAAGCACTACCGATGGATACTAGGCACCATGCCCTAACAAATCTCACAACTATACATGAATGATCTCATCCAATCACTACCATCCCCTCAGCCTACAGCGGGGAATTACTCACACATGGATGGGGGAGTCATGGATGGTTGATGGAGAGATGGCGCTGATGATGATGGCGGAGAGGGTGGCCACACCACCCCTGGGCGCGGCAAGGGCCCACCCGCGCCCTGGTGCGTGTGGTGCCCTGTGCACCCTCCTCGCTTCGTCTTCTGGCTCCGTGGGTCTTCTGGAAAAATAGAATTTCTGGAATTTTTCTGGAATTTTCCTAAAACTTTGACTTTCTGCACAAAAACGAGACACCAAGGCAATTCTGCTGAAAACAGCGTTAGTCCGTGTTAGTTGCATTCAAATCACACAAATTAGAGGAAAAACAATAGCAAAAGTGTTCGGAAAAGTAGATACGTTTTGGACGTATCAACTCCCCCCAAGCTTAGCTTATTGCTTGTCCTCAAGCAATTCAGTTAACAACTGAGTGCGATAAAAGAAACTTTTACGAACACATTTGCTTCATATGATGTATACATACCTACTATATGATCAATTACTTAGGCAATTCATAATAGGAACCATGCAAATAATGACACCTAGTAGTTATGCAAATCATGAAAAGATACCAAAGTACTAAGAATGAATAACATAGCATACATCTATCCACAAGAATTGCAATGTTCGTAAAAAGATATGACAAAGTGGTATCTCGCTTGCCTTTATTTGAAGGGCAAAACATAAATGCCAAGGCACCTCTGAAGTTCAAGTGAAGACTAGATATAAAGATATCAAAGATAAGAGTATCATAGTTATACCTCAATTAATCGTATCCTGGGACAAGCACATTACACTAAGAACGACAGTTATGCTCTCGAAGAAGTGCTCAAAGAAAGGATGGTGACTCAACATAAAAATAAAAGATTGGCCCTTCGCAGAGGGAAGCAGGGATTAACACGTGCTAGAGCTTTTTATTTTAAAAACAGAGGTAAAAATGTTTTGAGAGGTGTTTGTTAATTGTCAACGAATGGTAGCGGGTGAGAACAGTATTCTACCTGTCAAACGGACTTTTAAGAGCGGCTCCCATGAAGGACGTTATTTCTACCAGCAAGGCAGATCATCCCTCTTTCTCTTTGGTTTACACACATGCAGGTATTTCACTGTTTGTCATTGCTTACTGATGAATCAGGGCAAAAGTGTGAAGAGAATTAAGCGTTAAAGTTGTAATTAATTGGGACTGGGCACCCCGTTGCCAGCTCTTTTTGCAAAATTTGGATAAGCGGATGTATATGCCGCTAGTCCAGGTGTAAAAGTCCATTTGACAAATAGAATAAAGAATAACCACACTAATTCCTCATGAGCTAGTAAACATTGACACAAAAAGGGAAATATTTTGAAGTTTTAAAGGTAGCACATGCAAATTTACTTGGAATGGCTTGAAATACCATGCATAGGAATTTTTGGTGGACTCTTTGGGATAACTTGGTTTAAAGGATTTGGATGCACGAGCAGCATTCCCGCTCAGTACAAGTGAAGGCTAGCAATAGACTGGGAAGCGACAACCACGAGAGCGATAACGGTCATAATCATGCTTGCGACAAAATAAAATTAACGGAGGCATAAAGATGATACTAAAACTCTGAGGCAAAATAGATCATCAAGGCTTAATTGACTTTTATTTTTCAGTCATAACATGTGTGAGTATGTGCCAAGTCGAATCAAGTGAATTATTCAGAGGAGGATACCATCCTGCCATACCGTTTTACGAATAGAACAATGCATGTAAATATCTATATGACATGTTATTCGCTATTAGCAATTTGGTACTGGTCATAAGAAGACATGAACTACTAAGTAATCATTAAATAACATAACCACTACCATGATAGCTAAGCATGTTCACATGAGTAGGTATATTTACAAAAATGAAAAACAAATAGAGTTCATACCAGCCTTTTACCACATCCGAATTGTCGTAGATCGTCATTATTGCTTTTCACTTGTGTGGCTTGAATGATGTGAAATGATAACCAAGCCCAAGTGGAACCACGAAATTTTTGAACTCCTGAAACAACTATACAAAACGCAGAAGAACAACAAATATTTTTGGGTTTTCGAATTAAAGCAAGCATAGAAAGAAACAAGCAAACAAAGCAAAATCTTTTTGGATTTTTGAATAACAAACCGAAATGAAAAATAAAGTAAACTAGCACTACAAATTCAAAAGCAAGAGAAATAAAGGAAATATTTTTGGTCTTTTGGTGTTTTGCGAAAATGAAATGGATACAAGAAACAAAAGAAAAGAAAAGAAACAAACTAAAACATGGATATACAAAGTACCGACATGATATGAATATGATAAAATGAGTGAACTTGTCGGCATACCTCCCCCCAAGCTTAGGCTTTTGGCCTAAGTGGGAGACAATCATCCACATGGCCCAGAACTCCATCCAGGCGGATCATACCTAGCGTGATCATAATCAGGATCCTGTGAAGAAGAAGGGCCTGAAGCTCCATAATCAGGATACTGGTATGAAGAGCTCGTAGTGTCGAAGGGCTGAATGAAGTCCTCCTCAGGACCTCTTCCCTCACTATCCGCATGAAGGCCATGCTCCTCCATATATGCATCAAGGTCTCCCTCCGAGAATGACCATCCTTGCCTGACATCAAGGTTAAACAAAAGAGGCGCAGGCAAACAGACTATGCGTTCATAGATTTTAGTTCTCCACCTGTCTTCTTAACAAAAACCAATTCATAGGATAGATTATCAATGGTGGACCAGCGGAAACAAATTGGTGGCTAATCATAGAGTTAAGATCAAGTCTTTCAATGGGAAGCTGAATATCAAAATGATGTGGTCCTACACCATGCATGGCTAATAAACGAGAAGCAATGAGACCACCACAAACCCCTCCTTTTTCACGGTTAGTGGAGAGACGAAATGCAATCATAGCTCCCAAGTTATAAGTTCTATCACATCTTAAGGCAGCAGAAAGAAATGCCAAATCATAAACAGATAATTTACTTGCATTCTTCCTAGCTAAACACATTTGCTAATGTAGTAGGCAAAATATCGAATAGATGGGAGTTGGATGTTTCGAATTTTACCATCCTCGGCTGTAAAACCTCTCCCTTGGCAAATCTCTGAGTAGAGGTCTTGTAAATACTTTGGTTGACCTCTAATCCTCTCATGAGATCCCCAATGTGGTACCTTAATAGCTGCACAAAAATCATGAAGAGACAAATCTACAGCTTTATTGTAGATATTATAATGAACCATGGGAGTAGGCAAATTCCAACTAAATCTAAAACTTTGAACCACCGACATAGTCAGCTTTACATATTGATGTGGTTCATCAGCAACAAAGTATTCCAACCTGCATTAGAGATTAGAGTGTTGAAATCTTGCAAGATCCTGCAGCATTCATAAACTCATGGCATGGATAAATAGAGGGAAACACAGAGTCTTCACGGTTGACTCCCATGACCTCTGATACTTCCAATTCTTCATAATTAAGTTGGTTTCCATCCATCTTCCTTTTCTGAAATTTTAAACAAACCTCATAAAAAATGATTTTAGAGTGATTAATTCAAGGGAAACACTAGGGAGACTTGCTAGAGGACTAAACATGCATCAAAACTAGTTAATCTAAACAAGAACAAGCATGCAAGCTCTAATAACATGTCACCTACAGTACCAAAATGCCAAAGATATAAGCAACTAAACAAAATTCTATTTGGATAATCGGAGGAGTCACATACCGGAGAGCAATTGATCCAAATTTCAGCAGCAAAGATGGGCTGAGCAAGTAGATCGAAAAATCTCGAGCAAGAGCAGCAAGAACACGAGTTTGAGCAATGGTGGTGTGTTTGGTCGGGAGAGAGAAGGAGTGGGAGAGAGATGTGAGTGGAGGGCCAGGTGGACCCCACACCAGGGCAGGGCGCGGCCTGCCCTCCACCGCGCCGTGGGGCGTGTGGTGGCCTGGTGGGTCCCCCTGGTCATCCTCTGGTACTCCCACGTTCCTTTTAAAAACTAGGACTTGTAGAATTTTTTCAGAATTTTTTGAAAACTTTTATTTCTGACATTTTCTGGGTGCTTTAAACAATGAAAACTAGACAAAATGAATTTATGTAAAGACCAAGCATTACTTAACTTTGCAAATTACAGTAGCAAAACAGTAGGTAAAAACAAAGGTGAGAAAGAAAAATATGTTGTTTAGCAATTTTATGCATGTAAAACATATTTGTTAACAAGGTTGATCAAGTCTTGCCACCAAATACATTTTATATGACATAAAAGAATTAAACCACATTGAACAATTATGTTACCTTAAATGGTATAGCTATAGATCCAATCATAAGATATTGAAGTTCTTCATGAGGTTCATATATAGGGCAATCAATACTTCCCACTTTGATACTTTTAATATTGGTAATTGTATTAACTCCAAATATCTTGTCCAGCTTCTTGGGAAAATAAACAGTATGCTCTTTGTCATTAACATGGAAAGTTACTTTTCCTTTGTTGCAATCAATAACAGCCCCTGCAGTGTTAAGAAAAGGTCTTCCAAGAATAATAGACATATTATCATCTTCAGGCATTTCAAGCACAACAAAATCAGTTAATATCAAGCAATTATTAGCCACTTGAACAGGAACATCTTCACATATACCAACAGGAACAGCAGTAGATTTATCAGCCATTTGCAAAGATATATCAGTTGGTATCAATTTTTCCAAGTAAAGTCTCTTGTAAAGAGAAAAAGGCATAACACTCACCCCTGCACCTAAATCACATAAGGCAGTTCTAACATAGTTATTTTTGATTGAGCAAGGAATAGTTGGTATACCTGGATCTCCAAGCTTCTTTGGAACCTTACCATTGAAAGAATAATTAGCAAGCATGGTAGAAATCTCTTCATTAGGAATCTTTCTCTTGTTAGAGACAATATCTTTCATGTACTTTGAATAGGGAGGTAACTTAATAGCATCAGTCAAAGGAATTTGCAAAAACAAAGGTTTCATCCATTCACAAAATTTGTTATAATGTTCTTCTTCCTTAGATTTGAGTTTCTTAGTAGGAAAAGGCATTTGTTTTTGCACCCAAGGTTCTCTTTCATTACCATGTTTCTTAGCAAGAAAATCTTCTTTAGTGTACTTTTTGTTTTTAGAATGCTTTTCAGGTTCCTCTTCACTTTCCTCTTTATCAGAAGCATCATTCTTATCTTTATCATTAGCATGTTCATTACCACTCTCAGTTTCAGCATCAGAGATAGATATACTATTTGGATTATTAACATGCTCATTGTCTTTAATAGGTTCAGGAGATTCCTCAACATGTTTATGTTTCTTCTTCTTCTTTTTCTTAGAAGGAGTAGTAGTTTCATTAACTAGTTGAGAATCTTGCTCAATTCTTTTAGGATGTCCCTCAGGATACAAAGGATCCTGAGTGGAAGCACCACCTCTAGTTGCTATACCAAAAGCATGTTTATCATTTTCTCTAGAAGCATTATAGCAAATCTTTTTGCACTTTAGTCAATTGCTCAATTTGAGTTTGAACCATACGAAAATGTTTAATGAGTATTTTAACATCATTAGAAGTTCTTTCCAAAACATCATGCAAATGATTAATGACATGAGAATTCTTTATGAAGCTATTTTCTATTCTCCTATTGAAATTGTTTTGCTTAACAATGAAATTATCAAACTCATCTAAGCATTGATCAGGAGGTTTAGAATAAGGGATATCTCTATCATCAAAGCGTTGGAGAGAGTGTACCTCAACTGTAGATGAGTGAGGAATTGGCTTACACAATTCTTCTATAGGTGGAAGATTTTTCACATCTTCAGATTTAATACCTTTCTCCTTAAGAGATTTCTTGGCTTCTCTCATTTCTTCATCATTCAATTCAATTACTCCTCTTTTCCTCGGCGTAGGTACCGGAGTTGGTTCAGGCAGGGTCCAATCATCATGATTTTGGCTTATCTTAGCCAATAATTCCTCGGCTTCATCTGGAGTTCTTTTCCTGAAAACACAACCAGCACAACTATCCAGGTATGTCCTAGATTCAACAGTTAGTCCATTATAAAATATATCAAGAAGTTCATTTTTAGCTAGTTGATGTCCAGGCCGAGCTCTAAGTAAAGAACAAAACCTTGCCCAAGATTCAGGCATTTTCTCTCCCTCATTTTGCTTAAAGTTAAAGATTTTCTGTAAAGCAGCATGTTGAGCACTAGCAGGAAAATATTTCTGAAAGAAAGCATTGACTAAACCCATCGGGCTCTCAATAGATCCAGGAGATAAATCATTAAACCAAGTTTTAGCTTCATCTTTCAATGAGAAAGGGAAAATTTTAGTAACAAAGTAACTGCGTTTCTTAATATCATCAGAAAACAAACTACTCAGAGTAGAGAGAGTGTTCATATGTTCTACAGCACTTTCATTTTCAGTTCCTCGAAAAGGTTCTTTCTCAGCAATAGTTATAAAAGACAAGTCCACAGAGAAATCATAATCTTTATCTTTTATATTTATGGGAGATGTAGCGAATTTAGCATCAGGAGAAAGTTTATAGTTGACAGCACGTCTTTGAAGAAGATTTTTAATAGCATTAACATCTTTAGAGGTATCACAATTCATGCATTCATCAATAAAGTCATCATCAAGTTCAACATAAGTTTCCTCAAGATCATCACTAGTAGTTTCTCTCGTTTCAGGTGAATAAGCAGGTGTAACAGGAGTTTCATTAGGTGTTTCAGTATTTTCAAGTTGTTTAGATTTAGCAATTGTAGCATCTAGAAAAGGACCTAGTGAACCTCTTTCATCAAGCACAGTAGAAGCATCATCAAATTCATCAGAAACATTCTCAGATTCAGCAGAAGTAGCAGCACGTGAAGCATGTGCATGTGGTGGTGTGACAAGTTGACTTATAACAGACGGTGAATCAAGAGCAGCAGAAGTGTTCAGAGTTGTACCTCTCCTTGTAGTGGATGGCAATATGCGAACCTTATCATCACGAGGTTTACCCATGATGAATGAATTGCAGCGAGCAGTATGACTCCCTGGTGAGCTTATAAATAGAGCTATGCTCCCCGGCAACGGCGCCAGAAAATAGTCTTGATGACCCACAAGTATAGGGGATCGCAACAGTCTTCGAGGGAAGTAAAACCCAAATTTATTGATTCGACACAAGGGGAGCCAAAGAATATTTATAAGCCTTGACAGATGATTTGTCAGTTCAGCTGCACCTGGAAGTAGACTTGCTCGACACAGTTTATCAGTAGCAACAGTTTTATGACAGTAGCAGTAGTGAAATAATAGCAGCAGTAAAATAAAGACAGCAGTAATAATTGCAGTAGACAGCAGGATTAAAATACTGTAGGCATAGGGATGGATGAACGGGCGTTGCATGGATAAGATAATTCATGAAATAGTCATACATAGGGCAATTGCAGATAAATAATAAGGTATCCAAGTAATAATCAATCATAGGCATGTGTTCCGTATTTAGTCGTACGTGCTCGCAATGAGAAACTTGCACAACATCTTTTGTCCTACCAGCCCGTTTGCAGCGGGGCCTCAAGGGAAACTACTGGTAATTAAGGTGCTCCTTTTAATAAAGCACCGGAGCAAAGCATTAACACTCCGTGAACACATGTGATCCTCACGTCGCAACCATCCCCTCCGGTTATCCCAATTTCTGTCACTTTGGGGCCTCGGGTTCCGGACAGTGACGTGTGTATACAACTTATAGATATGATCCAAAACAATAATTATCATCATGATTCAATAACATGTTCAGATCTGAGATCATGGCACTCGGGCCCTAAGTGACAAGCATTAAGCATAATAAGTTGCAACAATGACAATAAGCACTACCGATGGATACTAGGCACCATGCCCTAACAAATCTCACAACTATTACATGAATGATCTCATCCAATCCCTACCATCCCCTCAGCCTACAGCGGGGAATTACTCACACATGGATGGGGGAGTCATGGATGGTCGATGGAGAGATGGCGGTGATGATGATGGCGATGATCTCCTCCAATTCCCCGTCCCGGCAGGGTGCCAGAACGGAGTTTCTGATCCCCGAAATAGGGTTTTCGATGGCGGCGGAGCTCTGGAAGTTTTCTGGAAAAAGCGTCGATCCCCCCGAAGTTTTTAGGTCAGAGGCTTTATGTAGTCCAAAGGGGAGCGTCGGGGGCCACACAGGGTGGCCACACCACCCTGGGCGTGGCAAGGGCCCACCCGCCCTGGGTGCGTGTGGTGCCCCTGTGCACCCTCCTCGCTTCGTCTTCTGGCTCCGTGGGTCTTCTGGAAAAATATAATTTCTGGAATTTTTCTGGATTTTCCTAAAACTTTGACTTTCTGCACAAAAACGAGACACCAAGGCAATTCTGCTGAAAACAGCGTTAGTCCGTGTTAGTTTCATTCAAATCACACAAATTAGAGGAAAAACAATAGCAAAAGTGTTCGGAAAAGTAGATACGTTTTGGACGTATCAGTCCATAGTCAAGTTCCCATATCTGCTCTATGTAACCATAATATGTGTCCTTTTTCCCATTGTTGTTTGTTGCATCAAAGCGGACACCACTGTTTTGGTTGGTGCTCTTTTTATCTTGGTCGGCCGTGTAAAATGTATTCCCATCTATCTCGTACCCTTGAAAAGTTAATATAGTCGAAGATGGTGCTTTGGCCAACAAGTATAGCTGTTCTTCAATAGTGCTGTCATTAATGAGACGTGTTTGCAACCACCCGCTGAAAGTCTTCATGTGTTCTCTTTCAATCGATTCTTCAGGCTGCTCCGGGCATTTAGAGCGTAAACTATTCATGTGCTCCTTGATATACGGAGCCACCAAGCTGGAATTATGTAGAACTGTGTAGTGTGCTTGATTGAAAGAATCCCAGTCCTTACACATTATTGCTTTCTTTCCTAGCGTGCCTTTTCCACGCAGTCTCCCCCCATGGTGCGATTGAGGAACACCGATCGGCTTAAGGTCAGGAATAAAGTCAACACAAAACTCAATGACCTCCTCTGTTCCATAGCCCTTGGAGATGCTTCATTCTGGCCTAGCACGGTTATGAACGTATTTCTTTAAGACTCCCATGAACCTCTCAAAGGGGAACATGTTGTGTAGAAATACAGGACCGAGAACGTTAATCTCTTCGACTAGGTGAACTATGAGGTGCGTCATAATATTGAAGAAGGATGGTGGGAACACCAACTCGAAGCTGACAAGACATTGGACCACATCCTTCTGTAAACTTGGTAGAGTTAATGGATTGATCACCTTCTGAGAAATTGCATTGAGAAATGCACCTAGCTTCACAATGGGTACTCGAACATTTTCCGGTAGAACCCCCTCAATGCAATCGGAAGTAATTGTGTCATAATCACGTGGCAGTCATGAGACTTTAGGTTTTGGAACCTTTTCTCTGCCATGTATATTATTCCCTTTGTATTCGACGAGAAACCAGACGGGACCTTGATACTGCTCAGGACTTCAAAAAAGATCTCCTTCTCTTCTTTGGTAAGAGCGTAGCTGGCAAGACCTTGATACTTCTCTGGATTCAGGTGGTCGTCTCGTTCGTGCATACGTTGGTGGTCCTGCCGTGATTCCTGTGTATCTTTCGTTTTCCCATACACGCCCAAGAAGCTTAGCAGGTTCATGCACAGATTTTCCGTCATGTGCATCACGTCGATTGCAGAGCGAGCCTCTAGGATTTTCCAATAGGGTAGCTCCCAAAATATAGAGCACTTCTTCCACATGGGTACGTGTCCATTGGCGTCATTCGGAACAGATAGACTGGCAGGACCCTTTCCAAAGATTACTTTTAAATCCTTGACCATGTCATATATAACATCACCATGAGGGAATTTAGGATTCGTCCGGTGATCTGCCTCACCTTTGAAATGCTTGCCTTTCTTTCTTACGGGATGTTGTTTTGTAAGAAATCGGCGATGCCCCAGGTACACATTCTTGTTTCCCAAATGTATACTTTCAGTCTCACTTAAACAGTGCGTGCATGCATTGTATCCCTTGTTTGACTGTTCTGAAATGTTACTAAGAGCAGGCCAATCATTAATGGTTACAAACAGCAACGCTCGTAGGTCAAATTCCTTTTGTTCGTGCTCATCCCACACAGGTACACATTCGTCACGCCACAACTGTAAAAGTTCTTCAACCAATGGCCTCAGGTACACATCAATGTCGTTGCCGGGTTGTTTCGGGCCTTGGATGAGCACTAGCATCATAATGAACTTCTGCTTCATGCACAACCAAGGAGGAAGGTTATAGATACACAGAGTCACAGGCCAGGTGCTATGACTGGAGCTCTGCTCCCCGAAAGGATTAAAGCCATCTGTACTTAGACCAAATCTTAAGTTCCTTGCGTCAGCTGCAAATTTCGGGAACTCCCTGTCGATTTTTCTCCACTGCGACCCATCAGCGGGGTGTCTCAGCATCAGGTCTTTCTTACGATCTTCTTTGTGCCATCGTAACAACTTTGCATGCTCTTTGTTTTGGAACAAACGTTTCAACCGTGGTATTATAGGAGCATACCACATCACCTTGGCAGGAACCCTCTTCCTGGGGCACGGCTCACCCTCAACATCACCATCACCAGGGTCATCTCGCCTTATCTTATGCCGCAATGCACCGCATACCGGGCATGCATTCAAATTCTCGTACTTTTCACCGCGGTAGAGGATGTAGTCATTGATGCATGCATGTGTCTTCTGCACCTCTAATCCTAGAGGGCAGACAACCTTCTTTGCTTTGTACGTACTGGGGGGTAATACGTTATCCCTTGGAAGCATCTTCTTTATTATTTTCAGCAAATTTTCAAATCTCCTGTCAGATGTACCATTCTCTGCCTTCCATTGCAGCAATTCCAGTGTGGTACCAAGCTTTTTCTGGCCATCTTCGCAAATTGGGTACAACAACTTTTTGTGATCCTCTAACATGCTCTTCAATTTCAACCTCTCATTTTCACTTCCGCTGTTTATCTGTGCATCAAGAATGGCCCGACCAAAATCATCATCGGGCTCATCAACAATGGGCTCTTCTTCAGCTTCGTCTTCCCCCATTGTAGTATCACCGTCTTCAGTGAACGTAGGATAGTTGTCATTATCCTCTTCTTCTTCATTTTCTTCCATTATAACCCCTCTTTCTCCGTGCTTGGTCCAACAATTATAATCGGACATGAAACCGTACTTCAACAGGTGGACGTGAATGGTTTTTGAGTTAGAGTAATCCTGCGTATTCTTACAGACACTACATGGACAAGAAATAAAACCATTCGACGGCTTGTTTTTGTCAGCCACACGGAGAAAACTATGCATGCCATTAATATAGTCAGGACAGCGTCGGTCACTGTACATCCATTGCCGGCTCATCTACATTATATAAATATATCAAAAACCATTACACTACATCATGAATATATAATAGTGACCAAATTAATTAATACAAATTCATCACATTAAATCCAAAGTAAAGTAAATGTAATACATAGTTCTCATAAAACATACATTAATTGAAACTAACATACAACTATTTAAAGAATTTAAATCCAACAATAAATGCGATCAAAATCGCAACTAAGATAATTACTGAACCAACAGCATAATGATACCAAGCCTCTTGACTAATGGCATATTTTCTAATCTTTTTAATCTTCAAGCGCATTGCATCCATCTTTATCTCGTGAGCATCGACGACGTCGGCAAGCTTGAACTCGTGTTCATCGATGATGTCGGCAAGTTTGAACTCCAATTTCATCTTCTCTTCTAGGCATTGGAGATGAAGATCTTCACTTCTTTTCAATTTTGCTTTCAAATCATTATTTCCTTTTACAAAAAAACTCGACAATAGGGTCGGTTGGAATTTCCGGTTCAACTACCTCCTAGATAAAAGCGTCTATGTCAAGTTGGTAGGTATAGTTGTTATAAACACGAAATGAAACAAATAGTTATAAAAATATACCACATCCGAATCATAGACCGGACGAGGGCCGACGGGGCGGATTTCAAAACCATGACACTATACATATAAAAAAATATAAGAAAATTATACAAGAAATAACTATGCATTTAAATCATACAAGTAATTTTTCTTTCAAATAAAAGATAAAAAAAGAGGCTCACCGAGGTGGTGCCGGTCACGGGACGGCGCGGGCTATCGACGGCGGTGAGGACGGGGACGAGACGACACTAAAACCCACAAATCATAAATTAATTTGAGCTCAAAATGCATATAAAAAAATGAACTCCCTAAGTTAGACATTTCATCAAACACCTAGCTAGCACCACAAAAATGAAATGAGCTAAACTAACAATGAAATGAGCTAAAGTAGCAACACGGAAAGAAATGATGAAGTTGCTAACCCTTAAATAGATGGGGTGCCTTCAATCTTCACAAATGGTGAAAAAATGGGGATTAACTTGATTGAGGGAGAGGAAATGGAGGAGAAAATTGTGCTGAAGTCGAACTGAAAAATGGAGATGGAGCTCGGATGGAAGATGATATATGCAGGGGAACCTCTTTGGTCCCGGTTCATGTTACGAACCGGGAAGAAAGGGTGCTCGCGCTGGCGCTGGGCCCGTCTTTGTGCATACCGCGACCCTTTCGTCCCGGTTCGTAACACGAACTGGGACCAAAGGTTCCTACCGTCCCTGCACTATCTCATTTGTCTCGGTTCATAAATGTGGTCGGGACAAAAGGGCTGAACCGATGGTGGTTTTTCTACTAGTGGTTTAATATCATTTCCAACGCCGGCAACGTCCCAAAATATCTGTTTTTCTATTTTTTTTATCATCACAAATTCAGAACACTTGGACAACGTCAAGACAAGCTCTGACCTTTTCTTATTTTAGGGAAAGACAAGCTCTGACCCAGTTTAGAATGACACCCAGACGTGGAAATACATTGGATTTGGTCATTCAAATTAGTGCCAGTCAGCATTTGTTGGGTGACGACCCAACAAATAAGAGACGCATTTGTAAATAGCAGTATTACTAACTATATGAAAGACAAGCCAATTCTCGCTTCTCCGCGCTCGCGTACTATAGCTACAGTGATGGATAGTGTTCAACAGTAACTCGATCCGAGCCGTCGCTCGGCGACCGAACGTTCCGCGCGGCACCCCGCGGCACGTTTGCAAAAAAGCCCCTCGCAAGCCGAAAAATAGCGCCGCAGCCCATACCTTTCCGCTACGAAGGACTAACGTGCAATTTCAGGAAACATCAGGGGTCTTTCTGAAAAAATGTCGGCACAACTCCCCTCCTCTCTTCTCTCTCCCGCCCGAGCCAGAGCTCGCCGGCGCCGCCGACGCGCGCTGGCGCCGCTCCCCGCTCAGATCCAACCATGCAGGAAGCGCCGCCGTCGCTTCCTCTCCATCCTCGCCGAGCACCACTTGCCGGGACGCCGCGACGGCGCCGGAATCGTCCACGCCGTGCTCGGCGTCCGCGGCCGCGTCCACACGCTGCCGGTGACGCTCCGGCGACCTACAAGCGGCGGCGCCACCGCTCCCGGGTAGCCCGCGTCGAGGCGCATCCAGCGCGCCCAGCCGCGCGTCCTGGCTCGCCGTGATTCGACGCCGGCGTTGTCGTCGCCGGCGCGGCAGCTCCGCCCACTGGTGACGTTAGCGTGACGTCACGGCGGGCCTGGGCTGGGCAGATTGATTGCTTGCTGGGCCGGGCTGGCTGCTGTGCGGCTGGCTCGGCCCTTTATTTTTTTCTGTTCTTTTTTTCTGCTTTTCTTTTTTTAACAACTTTTGTAACATTTCAAATACAACTCTAAATAATTTTAGACCAATTTCTAACAAATTGTAAATATCAAAATAGTCATTCCAAATACTTTAGAACCTTTTCGAAAATATTTCAAATCTTGGAAATTTCAAATAATACATAAAGGCTCAATTGACACCTTTACGTCATTTCAAAAAACATGGATTCCATAATTTTCTTTCGAACTCAAATAAAATCCAGAAAAAACAATATCAGCAATATCATTCAATATGACAAACCCAATAAACTATTTTTTGGTACAAAACATCTCATTTAAATAGAGTTTGCTAAATCATTTAAATACAATTACTCATTTATATCATGGGTTTTAAATGTCGTCCGAAACAAATTCCATAAAATGATAAATGTTTCCAAATCAATAGCTTTAAATACAAACTCATTTGAATAGTTCAATTCGCAAAATATTTGGAAGTACGCTAAAATATATCGAAGAAACTCACAAAAAAAAGTTCAACACGTTTGAACATTTCAACTTGCTAACAAATTTGATATACTCTAGAATATACCAATATAATCTAGACATATTTTAACATTCCAATTTGCTAAAAAAAATGAGATACTCTAAAATATACCAACATAATCTAAATGTATTCCCCCCTAATTACATTGATTAAAATTTGCTAAATGCTCATATATTGCAACCTCCCTAATTATGGATTCCAAATAAATAATTATGGTACCTGTTTTCGCAAACAAATTCCATAAAATAACGAATGTTCGAAATAAATAGCTTCAAATACTAACTCATTTGTACAATTCAATTTTCTAAAAATTTCGAGGTACGCTAGAATACACCAAAATGCTCAGAAAAAAAAAGAAAATTATAACGAATTTGAATACTCCAACTCGCTAATTTTTTTTCCCGAAAACTCTAAAATATATCAGCGCGCTCACATTTCAATTTGCTACACATTTGGAACTACGCTAAAATATATCAAAAAACTCAAAAAAAAAACACACACACACACATTTGAACATTCCAATTTGCTAAAAAAAATTTGGATGCTCTAAAATATATCAAGCCTCATAGTGAACAAAACATATAATTATATCTTTATATTTCACTTGTGATGTGTCGTAATTGTTTATTATACTTACAAAGTTGTGATTGGACATTATCTTCTTTCTATCTCCTTTCTTTTTAATTATTACAATCTGGAATTCTTTTTCAGAAACAAAGCATTAGGACCCTTTAACCAGCAAGATTAACTTATGAAAATATTTCTTTTAAACGAAGCATTAAGCCCCTTTAAGCAGCAGGATCAATCTCTGATGCTCTATAGAGGTAGTTCCACTTGCTAAATTTGTTGTTTCCCTCCAACTTAAACCGTGGATAATATAGTATGTGGGTTTTGTTGTCTTAAACCAGGGGCATGGCGTGTCAGCTAAAATAAAACAGACCCACCACTCCTACTTACAAAATGTATTATATCGACTAAAACTATAAAACAAGGAATATTCACAGAAATTCTCGCTAAACAATTCAGATTAGCTGATATTTATATACAATCTAAGTGAACTTCATCTAATTATGGGTTTAAATTTAATAAATGCTAATAAAATACAAATTCTCTGATTATGGACTTATTTTACAAATTTAAAAAAAAAATACAAACTAACAAAAGCACGCCGCGCAAAATTCCACTAGTTATAATTAGTGAGACAACGTTTGGGCAAGCTCTGACCAAGCTCCGAAAATAGTAGGTAATCGTGGAGATGCATGCCGGCCAATTTGTTAATTCGACTTGATTGATTTTGGGGAATAGCTGCCACATGATGCTCCCACACGAAATTAGTTAAGGCGCGCGATTCGCTGAACAAAGACTTCGTCACTAGTCTTCAAAATAATTGCATTTGACAATATTAAATCGCTTTGCTACTCAACTACCAATCATACAAGCTGCTATATATGTCGTGGCTACTGAGCAATTAGAATGACTCATCGATCCGTTAGAAGAAAAAATCTAAAGAAGACAAAAGCTTCGCCCTTTCATTTATCTATATCTCCTAGAACAAGGCACATCCTATTCTCATAGGAGGGTAATTTGATATGCTAAGATTCCGACAAAAAAAGGAAGTAAAGATAGGTAAGCACTAGTAGAAAAAGGGCCTTCTGTTCGGCCCTTTTGTCCCGGTCATTATTGGAACCGGGACTAATGGGACCATTAGTTCCGGTTCGAACGGCCAGGTCGCCAGCCAGTTTTAGTCCCGGTTCGTAGGGGGCCTTTAGTCCCGGTTGGTAATACCAACCGGGACTAAAGGGTTGCGGCAGACAGCCACAAAGGAGGGTCCCAGCGTGAGATCCTTTAGTCCCGGTTCATATCACGAACCGGTACTAAAGGTCCATCTTTAGTCCCGGTTCATATCACGAACCGGTACTAAAGGTCCATCTTTAGTACCGGTTCGTGATACCAACCCGGACTAAAAGTCTCGCGTTTTTCATTTATTATGGAATAATTCATATCTTTAAATCCGTAAATCGAAATGCAACAAATAAAATGTCTAAATCAATTAGAAAAATGAGAGGAATCCAAATATGACAACTATATCATCTTTTGGATCACAAAAACGCATTTAACTAGGCAAAATTACTTTCGAAAAATCGACATAAACTCATTTAACTAGGTAAAATTTGGTAGAAATCAAGAAAATTCCTAATACTTGGGGATTATTCATAAAATGTGGATTACTCTTTGTGAAATTAGATAGGTGCCATTTTGCACCATATCTGTTTTGGAGGTTGTTTTTTACTCTATTTGATTTTTTTTCAAAAAGCGGTCAAAATGGCCACCATGACCCTCCTCGAAAGAGGTCAATTTTTTTTAAACGATCGATATTTCTGCGATATAAGTATATAACCACTAGTTGTGTATCTTAAAATGATTTTAAAAAAAAAATCAGACCAAACTATCAAACACTTGTAGTTCAAATTTGGATTACTTTTGGAAAATCAGCATAAACTCATTTAACTAGGCGAAATTAGATAGAAATCAAGAAAATTTGGACTACTCCTTGTGAGAATTAGATGGGTGCCATTTTGCAACTTATATTTTGTACTTGGTTCATAAAAAAAAGTCATTTTTGTCACTTAGAAAAAGGAAAATGATATTTATAAAAATAATTTGAAAAATCCCTTCGGAACCATTGCTTACTATACCAAGATACAACTATTTGTCGAATATGAGAACTTTATCGCAAACTATGTCATGGGAATTGCCATAACTTGGTCATTTAGCTTGAAACTTATAGATATTTATACATGATAGACCTTTTTGTGAAGATGTTTTTGAATAATTTGTCAAAAATCAAGTTTATCATTTTTCATAGCAACTAGTACACATAAAATGACTCCATGCCAGAGGATTTTTTTTAAGGTTTTTTCACTTTATTTATTTTTTTCAAAAACGATTAAAATGGCCACCATGACTATTCATCGAAAGAGGTCAAATTTTCTAAAACTATCGATGTGTCTGTGATATAACCACTAGTTGTTTATCTTAAAATGATTTTAAAAAAATTCAGACCAAACTTTCAAACACTTGTAGTTCAAATTTGGATTACTTTCGGAAAATCAGCATAAACTCATTTAACTAGGCGAAATTAGATAGAAATCTTGAAAATTCCTACTACTTGGATATTATCCATCAAATGTGGACTACTCTTTGTGAGAATTAGATGGGTGCCATTTTGCAACTTATATTTTGTACTTGGTTCATAAAAAAAGTCATTTTCACCACTTAGAAAAAGGAAAATGATATTTATAAAAATAATTTGAAAAATCCCTTCGGAAACATTGCTTCCTATACCAAGATACAACTATTTGTAATATGAGAACTTTATCACAAACTATGCCGTGGGAATTGCCATAACTTGGTCATTTGGCTTGAAACTTATATATAAACGACCTTTTTGTGAAGATTTTTTTGAACAATTTGTCAAAAATCAAGTTTATCATTTTTCATAGCAACTAGTACACATAAAAGGACTCCATGCCAGAGGATATTGTTTTTGGGATTTTTTTTCACTTTATTTGATTTTTTCAAAAAAGGTCAAAATGGCCACCATGACTATTCATCGAAAGAGGTCAAATTTTCTAAAATTATCGATGTATCTGTGATATAACCACTAGTTGTTTATCTTAAAATGATTTTAAAAAAAATTCAGACCAAACTATCAAACACTTGTAGTTCAAATTTGGATTACTTTCAGAAAATCAGCATAAACTCATTTAACTAGGTGAAATTAGATATAAATAATGAAAATTCCTAATACTTGGATATTATCCATTAAATGTGGACTACTCTTTGTGAGAATTAGATGGGTGCCATTTTGCAACTTATATTTTGTACTTGGTTCATAAAAAAGTCATTTTTTCCACTTAGAAAAGGAAAATGGTATTTATAAAAATAATTTGAAAAATCCTTTCGGAACCATTGCTTCCTATACCAAGATACACCTATTTGTCGAATATGAAAACTTTATCACAAACTATGCCGTGAGAATTGCCATAACTTGGTCATTTGGCTTGAAACTTATATATGTTTATACATGATAGACCTTTTTGTGAAGGTTTTTTCGAAACATTTGTCAAAAATCAAGTTTATTATTTTTCGTAGCAACTAGTACACATAAAAGGACTCCATGCCAGAGGATATCTTTTTTTGAGGTTTTTTCACTTTATTTGATTTTTTTTTACGGTAAAAATGGCCTCCATGACTATTCATCGAAAGAGGTCAATTTTTTTAAAACGACCGATGTTTCTGTGATATAACCACTAGTTGTTTATCTTAAAATGATTTTTTCAAAAAAATCAGATCAAACTATCAAACACTTATAGTTCAAATTTGGATTACTTTCGAAAAATTAGCATAAACTCATTTAACTAGGCGAAATTAGATAGAAATCAAGAAAATTCCTAATACTTGGGTCTTATCCATCAAATGTGGACTACTCTTTGTGAGAATTAGATGGGTGCCATTTTGCACCATATTTTTTGTTCTTGGTTCATAAAAATGGTTATTTTTGCCACTTAGAAAAAGGAAAATGATAATTATAAAAATAATTTGAAAAATCACTTCGGAATCATTGATTTCTATACCAAGATACACCTATTTGTTGAATATAAGAACTTTATCACAAACTATGCCGTGAGAATTGTCATAACTTGATCATTTGGCTCCATGATAGAGGTATTTTTTCATAGCAAGTTTATTGATATTTCTATGATGCAAAAGATGCATGATATGGATGGCACATTTGAATTCCGGAAAACTTGAGAACTAAAACATGAAATTTGTCTGGAAGGGTGATATCCATCTACTCGTCAAAGGAAAATTGAAACGGATGACTGAGTTCGACGAATTTGACAAAATTCGTCAAATGTTTTTGCGAATTTGGATCCAAAATTAAGAAGTTAGAGTCGACCAAACTCGAAACCGATCACGGGAATGGAACCTACTCGTCGACGCGCATATATTTCATGTACATATTATCATGAAAAGGGGAGCGAATAGTAATTTTTGGCAAATGCGAGGGTATTTCCGCAAAAGCGCCGGTTCGTAATTTCCGGAAAATGGGGGGACTTTCTTGCAAAATTGCCGCGTGTAACGTCGGATCGAGAGGCGACGGCGTGGATCGAAACACTGTGGAGTATCGTGTCAAAAAAAAAGGGACAAAAAAATAGTACTCTACAGTGTCGCGAGCGTTGTGGGAGCGCGAAAATCTCCCCCCATTATATATAGAACGGGGGGACTTTCTTGCAAAATTGCCGCGTGTAACATCGGATCGAGAGGCGACGGCGTGGATCGAAGCACTGTGGAGTATCGTGTCAAAAAAAGGAAAAAAAACATTACTCTACAGTGTCGTCTACAGTGTCGCGAGCGCTGTGGGAGCGCGAAAATCTCCCCCCATTATATATAGTATGATGGGCTGCTCACTCTCATGTTTTCATCAGCATCTGAGTATGTTTGCGGTCAGATTAGATCATTAGATCAACGAGCTACACCTTACTGTATTAGACATGCCCTGAGAAACAGTGACCTGTCGGTCGACTAACACGTCCCATTTATTCATTTTCCAATAACAGTTGAACATTACACAATGCACGATCTTCTCAAAAACAAATAAAATGAATTCACAATGCCATACATCACAAGATACACATGAGACCAAAGTTTTCATCAACCCGTCTTCACGAACAGATTTACCTCGTACACGGTGGTCATAGGCGTCGGGGTCGACACAGCTTTTACACCGCAGTACCCGCGCGCCATCCTGAAGGCGCCGGTGCCGCCTACCACGGCACGCTCGAATTCACCCTGGAAGCTCACGACGGTGCCCACCATAGCCAGCGTGCTCCCGTTGTACTTCCCAGCCGTGAATATGAAGCTGATCACAGATTGCATGCCCGGCGGGCTGACGAGTCCGGCGTAGGCGACCATGCCCTGGAACCGTCCCAGGAGCAGCGACTTGCTTGCGTCTTGGCCATCGCGCAGCTCGTCGTCGAGCAGTCCAACCATCCCGAACGTTGTGTTGGCGCCAAACAGGGGCATCACTGTCGCAAGCACCGTGGAGTTCGGGCCTCCGACAGTCTCGTGCATGTACAGGCGGATGTGGTTGATCCCGTCGCCGGCGGGTGGCATGCCCCACGCCGACGAGCTAGCCGACAGGAGGACGATGCAAAGCAACATGGAGGAGGAAGTCATGGCGATCGGACGAAGGTGTTGCAGGGGCTCGCAGCTGCGGAGGTTTGGGTGATGCAGTGGATTGAGATGATGGATAAAACTTGCTCTCTATCTTCATTATATATATGGGCTTCACATCATTTGACCTACTACATACAATATTAATTAACTGCATGATCAGTACAATAGTGCATACTTGCATTTCTAATTGCACCTAGTTGGGTGACATTAGTTGCATGATAAGTACAGCAGTGCAAACCTCGATATGTTATTACAACAACTAGTTAGGTTGCATGGTGAGTATATCATTGCCCGCGGCGGTCGTTACAAGGTGCACATGTGTGATGTACGTACTCGTAGCCCCTCGGAATCTTGTTAATTAGTTTGGTCAAGTAGCCTACTATATGAGGGTATATACACACGTATGATCAATGAGAGTGATTGCAGAGAACCTTTCCTCGGCTCCTGTCTTGAATTCCTATAACAGATAGAATATGAACTTGAACTGCTGGTCTAAAGAAACTATGAATGATACCTGTTAGATGTCCTCGCCGTGGAGCATGGATGGCGGATCAAGGCTGCAGCTACCGGTGGTTGGAGGGGAGACCGGCCGCGTGAGAGGAGAGGGAGGCTGCAACGTCGCTGTTGGAGACTTGGAGGCATCGGCGCTGCCAGCAGGAAGGCGAGGATGCCGCTGCTCTTCATTGGCTTCGATGGCATGATGGTCTTTTGCGGGCTTGTTCTTCTCCTGATCTTATCCACCGCCCCTATCACCTCCATGAACCTGTACCCCCACTTCCTCTCCAAAAAAGGAAACAAGAACCCTTTGTGGTCAGTACATGAAGGAATACGACGGCTCAATTAAGATTTATCAGGTCGATTTACTCGAAAGTTGTTGGCTAAGAGAGCCGATTCTCTCACGATTTGCTTGGTCCGGTTTCACGTTTAGTTTTTTTTTGTTGCAAAACACAGTAAACGCAGACGCTCACATACACAACGCACTCACCCCTATGAACGCACGCACGCACATCCTATCCCTTGAGCACCTCTGAAAGACTGAGCCGGCGGTCGGGTATTAAGATTGACGAAGTCACCACAGGTGTCTTGCTGTCGATGGGAACGCCGCCTCCCGCTGAAGAATATTCCGACTAAATGAGAAACACCAATGTCAAATTTAGGGTTTAAACTCTGCTAGGCTGGTAGTACAACCACCAAGGATGGCCAACATACCATGAACAATCACAAATTTCACTTTAATAGATATAAACACTAGTTGAATATCCTTACATCGCTAACTCCAATTAAGTATGTTTTTACATTACATATATATGTAAATAAAATACAAGTACAAACCCGCGTAGAAACAATAGCTTTATAAAAATATTCAGGATTTTAATTCGACTTCATATGTTCAAGAACCCAATTAATTATCACTTATTAACTAATATCTACTCTCTAACGCGATTAACTTGAAATTTAAATTATTATTTCCAACATGCATAGAAACAGAAAAGCAACTATGTATGCACCTCATTTGCTTCAGCAAAAATCAATTGTCTTCGGTCCCTTCTAACATCATTGTGTTGGGGCCTATGTGGGTGCATTTTTCTGGAATATCAACATAATCAGCCCCTGTTTCGTATGGGGAGCAGCTTAATTACCCTTCTGGTGGCAGGAGAAAACTTTATCAACTGAAAGGTATCTGTGTTGACTTCGTCAATCTCAAAACTCCGTCACTCTAATCTTCAGTAAGATCCTCATTATAATCGATCTTCCTAACAAAAAAAGTAAATCATTTTCATAATATAAAGTAATTCTAGTCTGAGATCAAGTTAATGTTTATCCCATAAATACCACTAACTAATGTCGGCAACGTCCTATATTTCATGTCTGCACGTAATTCTAGACAAGTTCTGACCTTCTATTATTTTAAGGAAAAGAAGAGAATGATGAGATGTATTTCATGTCTGCACGTAATTGGACTCGGTTTTCAATGACACCCAGGCCTGGAATGGGTTGGATCACAGAGAGGTCATCACAAAAATATATTGCAGGAGTCATCGTTGGTTGGGTGACGACCAACAGATAAGAGATGCATATATATGTAAATAGCATGTACTTCCTCCGTTTCAATTTAATTAACTTGCTATCTACCACATGTGGATATATCTATACATATAACTTGTCTAGATACATCCACATGAATTGGAGGATCGCCCAGCGAAAACGGTCCCCCTCGCGTCGCCTCCCTCCAGGCGACCGAGGGGCGAACCCTAACCCTAACCGCGCCGCCACCTCCTCCTCCCACCTCCCTCCCCTCGTCGCCCCCGGAGGCGGCCGCCGGACATGGCCGGGCTGCGCCGGTGAAGGGGGCGGCGGGGATCTGCGTTTTTCGACCCCAAGCAAGCAGTATGGAGGAAGGCTGCTCGTCCTGGAGTCCCTGTGCCGTCGCCTCGCGGGCATCCTCCCTCACCGCGCCCCTCACCGGCGCGGCGGCGGAGGTCGGTCCGCTCCCCTCCTCCGGCATCCACCCTCCCTGTGCCGTCGCCGGAGGAGGCCGTCGGGCTTGGCCGCGCGGTGGACGGTGACGGAGAGGGCTCCCTCTCGTGCGCTGCGGCGTCCCCTCTTCGGTGGCGGCCCCGTGGCGGCGCGACCCCACCCTGCGGCGCGCGGCCTCCTGTCCCGGCGACGGCGGCCAGCTATGCGACGCGGAGGTCCATGGTGTGGGGGCATCGCGGTGATGCCCCTCTCCCCGACAGTGTGGCCTCTTGGTGCGGCGGCTCCGGTTGGAAGACCTGCGGTTCCGCTTCCCTCTGGTTCGCCACTTTTCTGGCCTGTTTTGGCGTTCTCCTCCGTCCTCGGTTCTTGAGGCCTCGTCCTCGTCGGAACCTTGGACGGGTGGATGGTGGTGTGGGTTTGAAACTGGGGGAAACCCTTGGCCGTCGGCGGCCACGACGTCGACTACGCCCCGGCGTCGGATCCCTCCTCGGAGGCTTCGTCGAGGTTCCCTCCCCATCACCGACCCCACTGTTTTTTGGGTGAAAACCCGGTTCCCCTTTTTCGGCAGCGACGGCGTTACGACGTCGCTCCCTCTGTGGAGGCGCTGCCTGGGGACGACAGGGGTGGTCGTGAGCGTCCTGAAGGCTGGGTAAGTCGGTGGCGGAGCTGCGTTGGTGGTGGTGGTGCGGCCAGACTTGGGGCCGACGGCGGTGTGTTTTCTCTCCTCGGCTGGCCTTCGCGTGGTCTCGGTCAAGCTGATGTGCTTGCCCGAGAGCCTCCCTTGGTTGCCGCTGTGGTGTGGAGAGCTTCGCGCTCTTGGTGCCGTCTCGGCTCATCTTTGTTCAATGACGACTCAACTGATGCAACCTACTTGCTAATCGTCTCGACCTTCGTGGCGGAGCTCCCTGTCTAGGTTTTCGTGCTAGGTGCTAGGCTTGACATTCGCCGATGATGGTGGTGGTGCTCCGAGTTGTGCCTGGGGGACGAGTCGCACGCCGGTGTGGTGCGCTAGGCAGTTTGCCGAGTCTTGGCATTGTGAACCCCGACTACACCCCTCACCTCTGGTGTCTCTCATGGTGGCTCTTGCTGTTCTTTTCTAGTTGTCTTTTTTCTTGTATTTTCGTTGTTCTCTCTTTCCTTGTATCCCCCTGTAGATTTCTCCATCCGTTGTAAGAACATGGCCCGCCAGGCTACTTTTCGATGAATGCAACAAACAGTGGGGAATTTTATTCCCCCTGTCAATCTCGAAAAAAAAGATACATCCACATTTGATGGATAGCAAGTCAATTAAATTGGAACGGAGGGAGTAGTAGATAATCATGGTGATCCATACCGGTCAACTTGTTAATTCGACTTGATTTATTTCGGGGAATATATAGATGTCCACATGATGCTAAACCATAGAGTTGACTTTGAGATAAAATTAGTTAAGGCCACGCAATATGAAACTGAGAGTCTCTGAGACTCCTTCAATCGGGAAAAAAAGGGATCTTGTTTTCGCTGGGATGTTGGGTCTCCGGAAGTTTTTATTTTTATTTTTGAGCAGCGTTAGATATCGTCAGAAAAGCCCAATGCCCAGTAACGATGCCTAGAAGGCCGTGTCTCCCTTGGCCCGTTCTCCACTGCACAGTGGCCTACGCGGCAAAACCTATTTGCCGCGTTACGCGGGCGCTATTCCGCTCCGCGCACCACCCTGTCGCTATGGGCCAGCCCATATATCTCGCCTCCGCTTCGTTTGGTTATACTTCGTCGACTACTGCTTGTCTAGCGCCAGTTTTCCCTTTTTGGTTTTATATGGCGTTGGTTTCTTCGGGATTCAGTTTGTTTGCGCCATATATTTTGGTTCATTTTTTCCTGTTTGTTTTGCTTTTTCTTTTTCTTTTTTTGGCTGTTTCTTTTTTCTTTCTTATTTTTTTATTTTTAATTTTTGTTTATATTAGCAACCAATGTTTACTGTTTTAGAAAAATATTACATGTCCAAATATTAAAATCGTTCAAATACCATACATGTTCATATTTTTGAATAAAACTCGTAAATGAACAAATTTCAAAAATGAACAATTTCTGAAATGAATTTTTTTTCGAAAATGATTAAATTTTGAAAATGAACAATTTTCGAATCTGATTTTTACAAAATCGTTCAATACCAAGTTTTTGTTCAACGGAGTAATTCAAAATTGTTCAATACCAAATTATGTTCAACGGGTTTTTCAAAAATCGTTCAAGACCAAATTTACGTTCAACATGTTTTTTAAAAAATTGTTCATTATGTTTTTTCGTTTCGTTTTTCTTTTTTTGGCTGTTTCTTTTTTCTTCTTAGTTTCTGTTTTTTCATTTTACTTCTATTTTTTTTTTTTACTTTTTCTTTTTTTGTTCTTTCTTTTGTTTAGTTACTATTTTATATTTTTGTTTAAATTTCGGTTTTTTGAATAATGTTCATATTTTGGAAATTGTTCATATTTCAAAAATCGCTTAAATATATTTTTTGTTCATGGAGTTTTTTCTGTTTAGTTTTTAAAAATCATTCAAGACCAGTTTTTGTTCAGATGGATTTTCAATGATCGTTCAAGACCTCAATCTGTTCAAATGGGTTTTCAAGAATCGTTAGAAGACTACTTTATGTTCAATAGCGTTTTAAAAAATCGTTCAACACCACAATATGTTCAAATGGTTTTCATAAATCGTTCAAGACCAAATTCTGTTCAGCGGTTTTTTTTCAAAATCGTTCAAGACTGGATTATGTTCAAATGTTTTTCAAAACTGTTCAAACCATTGTTTTTTAAAATCGTTCAAGACTAGTTTCTGTTCAAACGGGTTTTCAAAGATCGTTCAAGACCACCAACTGTTCAAACGGTTTTCAAAAACGTTCAAGACCACTTTCTTTTCATATGGGATTTCAAATATCGTTCATGACAACAATCTGTTCAAATGGGGTTTCAAAAATCGTTCAAGACCAAATTCTGTTAAACAGGTATTTAAAAAATTGTTCAAAATCAATTACGTTCAAACGGGTTTTTAAAAATTGTTCAAGACCAAATTACGTTCAACGGGTTACCAAATCCTGTTCAACATGTTTTAAAAAATTGTTCCAAAATTTGTTTATACCTAGTTTCTGTTCAATGTAGTTTTACAAAATCGTTCAATATCAAATTTTGTTCAACGGAACTTTCAAAAATCGTTCAAGACCAAATTACGTTCAACATGTTTTTCAAAAATAGTTTTCGTTCACAGAGTTTTTCTGTTCACTTTTTAAAAACTGTTCAAAAATATTTTCCGTTCATAGCCTTTTCTTGTTCCCTTCTTTAAAATTGTTCAAAAATCGGTTTCGTTCATCGGCCTTTTCTGTTCATATTTAAAATTGTTCAAAAAAAAATTTGTTCACCGCCATTTTTTGTTCATTTTTGAAATTGTTCAAAGATAGTTTTTTGTTCACAAAGTTTTTTTGTTCAATTTTTAAAAATCATTCAAATATAATTTCCGTTCGTAGACTTTTTTTAAAAACCATTCAAACATAATTTTTAAACATCATTCAAAAAGATTAATCAAGCCAAAAAGCATGCCAAACATTTGAACAACGCTCGCGAAACAGTTGCCAAAAGCGCGCGAGGCCGCGAAACGTATTCAAACATTTCATATAGATTTTATTTTAAATTGGAATACATTATGTAGATTAAAGACGACCGATTTATCGCCTAGACAATTTTTTTCCTACTTTTAAAACCTACACTCATATCCCTGCTTTTCAAAATCAAAGAAATATGTTTGTACAAGTATGTTTTTTAAAGTAATTTGAACGTCCAGGACAATACAACTTTTATTTTGGTTCACACTTTTCTTCACGAAGCTAGTGTTTTTTCGGCGTGCTTCATGAAGCTAGTAGAGAAAGAGCAAACAGTCCTACAGTACGCAATTTTCAAAATTGTTCATATTTTGAAAAATGTTTATTTTTTAAAGTGGTTCAGATTTTAATATTTTCATATTTTAAAAATGTTCACTTTTGAAAGTGGTTCAGATTTTAAAAGCGTGTAGTGAGTAAACACGTTCAAACTTACAGTACAAAATTATCTCGTATATGACCGTTGAAACGAAAAAATTACAACACAAAAGTTGTGCGAAACATTGAGATTAACCTTCTCGTCAAAGGATGTTTCAAACAGTCAAACAAGTGCGACGAATTTGATAAAATTTGTCTAAATAAGTTCCGAACATCGATTTCAAATTGAGAATTTACAATCCAAGAAATTTGAAAGTGAGCAGAGAAATGGAGCTTACTCGTGGAGGCGCATAATTTTCGTGTACACATTATTTTAAAATTGTTCGAACATGCACAATACATGTACTGCTTTTTAGCTAAGCAATTGAAGGTGCACGACACTATTTTTTTAAGGCGAAGCAGCAGAACGTGCAAAAGAATCAGGAAAACGTGCCACGACAAAGCAGGAAATAGTCCGAGCCATGCGATGCCTTCCTGCGCGAGAAGGCGACCGTAAGTGGGCGGAGCCCACTAGCGTTTGGGGGTACGCGGAAGCGTAGCTACCTCCGCGTAACGCGTGTAGGTGCTCCCGGCCTACGCCCTACGGTGCGCGTGCGGGGGCCCGCTGGGCGCCCAGTCCCCAGCCCTCCGCCGCTCTGCTCTGGCCACCGGTTTGCCCACCGCTCATCGCACTTCTGCCGCCGCTCGGCCGCTTGCTGTCTGTGCTAAGGTGGCAGGTGACGCTGCCGCTTTCGCCGGGGATCCCAGCCACGGATCGATTTGCCGCCCTCATAGCAGGTCGCCGGCGGGGCTGATTCTGCTATTAGCCCCCGTCGGTGCGCAGGCCAGGCGGGGGGAACTCGGCTGCTGCTTCCTCCTCGTTCTGCTTCGTCACAGGTACTACTCTTCAGCTCAACCTGTGTGACACCATCACTCGATCGTTCGTACGTACGTGTGGTGTATGCTTGATTTTTTTTAGCTCGATTTAAGGATAAACATCAATCTCACTAGGTATCTAGAGAATATGGCGACTGGGCTTAATTAGGCTAGCTGAAGACAAAACCAAGCAATTGAACAGATAGTACTGTCTCTGTCCAAGTTATTGTAGTTATCTGTTCATGAAGTATCTATGAACAGATAGCATCATTGGTCAGCCTACAAGTTATTGTCGTTATATGTACATCTTGCATGCACACTGATCATCTGACGAAGCAAAGGAAGTTCGCATTCCTAGTATGTGGCACCCGATGGAGTTGCATGACTTGTATCTCCCATGACTAATGATGCTCTTGCATTATATTAAAAAAAATAGAACAAGTCTCTTGCATTTTGTGAAAGCAGTGGCGGTTGCCCTTTGTTCTGAAAAACCATACTTTTGTCGCTTTGCCAAAGTTGCCCCAAACTTAGAGTCCAACTCATATTATCCGGTAATATATATTGTTATATAGTCAATAAATTCAGGCATTGCATGAAACGTGCATATGCACGTGCTTGATTACTAGTTAAAAACAATTCCTCAAAATTATGCTACCTGCCACTCCTGAACCCTACACAGTTCCCCAGTGACCACAAACCAGCCGGTGCATGTCCTTCCCCAGATGCGGCGGCGACTCCGTACTCCCCCGGCGGTGGCAGCAGTGTGCGTACACCACTGGTACCGGCGTCAGCTCCAATCGCGACAAGCCTCACCGGCGGCTTCCATCACAGCAAGGGATAGCGCCATCTCTACGCTAGCCGTCAGCGTCCCTATCCACCTGCCGAACGGCATCATTCACCGGCGTCTGCATGCCACATCCTTCGCTCTGCGCGGCTCATCTGGCCTCCGATCTCCTCTAAGGTTGACCACATCAATACCAATCTCCAAAATAGTCCACCTGATCTTTGTGTTCTTTTTACTGCAGTCCATGATACAATTTTGTGTGCTAGGATTAGAATTTTTCTTCTTCTGCAATTTCTGCAATGGTAGTCCTATCCCTATTACCTGAGTGCAGTTGGAGCACTTAGTGCAAAATTCAGTGGTAACTAATTACTGCGAGATGTTTCCTTATGAAGACGAAAGGGGCCGACGGTACTGCATTGTCCAGTGCATTAGTAGAGGGCAGACTGGAGACTGACAGCAGCTTGTATAGCCATTGTCCAGTGCGATAGATTGTGAGTGATATTTCCTTCTTGCCACTTTAGCATGCTACTCCACAATAATTCATTCCGACATCTCCCTTTGAAAGGTATGCACTACTTGACATAGTGATTAGCACTTGTGCAGTAAACAACGATGACCCAAGACCCATAGCTAGCGAGTCTTTTAGCCATGTAAATGTCCTCCTCCTTGTGTTCTTTTTATTGCAGCCTAATCGTGTGATACAACTTTTTTTCTACAATTTAGAAGAAGATGAAAAGTGAATGAAACACAGGACTCCACAAACACATATTTTGGTAGGTCTCATTGTATCCGAGTGACGGTTTAGGTGATGGCCGAGCCAACTGAAGGAGTGTGCCTTGGTCCGGTCCGGGCGGGTCTTGAGCCATCCTGGGTCTAGTGGGCCATCTACTTGTCTTGGGCCTAAACCAGGGGAATCCCGCCGTCAAGCTGCTAGCAAGAGTATGAGACGATGACGCTATGAGGAATGATGGAGATGAGGTGGTCTTGATGCGAAGGGATAGAGGAGAGGTAGGGTGTGGCGAAGATGCTGCCGGTGCCGGGAAGAGAGGATTGTGATGTCAGACTTGCGATTCATGCGTTATGCGTGTAGGAGGAAGTTGGGATGAAGATGCATTCTCTGTCTCGATATCAATTCACATGGAACGACATTGTCTTTTGTCCTATATATTTTTCCTTCCCAAATACCAAGCCCAAGTTGCAGAGGGCGTTCACTTGTATTTGTTGTGAAGCAAATCAGTAGTCGCACGGCAGTTCCAGCATGTCAACTTGTCAATTGGTATCTTATCGTGTTTCATTTATACTTGTTTATGTAAGCTAGCTTACAAAAAACGTGCTGTCACCGCGTGTGGATGCAGTGCATGTTGCATCAACTTGCAACGTTAGGTGCAATACCATTATATATCACGGAGGACGTACTGCAGCTTGTTATTTTGCAAGACATTTATTGCCTCGTGCATGGAGCAAGAATGGGTCGTCCCAAAGCTAGAGTTGACTGACTCCCAACGCTAAACCTCCACAAATATCTATGTCCACAAATGTTCTTTTGCAAAATATTATTACAACAGGAAAAGAAATTACCCTTTGGAGAAGGTAGGAACAAGTCGTCCGCCTCTAACTTGGAGATCGAGCTGCTGCTTATTCTCTTCAATAAAGCTTGGCAGCGCTCCTGCCTCTTCTCCCAGCGCCGCCCCATCCCAAGACTTCGGTAAGCTTGTGTCTTTGGAGTGAGTGATGAACAGACAATCAGAGTAATGCCGTATACAAGGAGTGACAAACAGAGACATTGTTCGAATAATTTCTTAATATCCTGCCTCCAGGGATTCATTAGCCACATTGTTTGGAAAGATTTAAAACTACTAAAACAGTGTACATACTGTTTTTTTTTTTTTTTTTTTGACGAACGCAGCAGCGCTGCTCTCTTTTTATAGAGAAGGAGAACAAAATACAAAGTACATATACTGTCGTTTCAGAATTGGTAAAATAAACATGGTTTTGACTAAGGCAACTGTAGCCACCAAAATACATCACAACTAAGATACAGATAAGAACTTATGCACTACACTTTTTTTACACATAAGACTTACACACTATACGGCATCAAAGTGAAAACAGTATTGATACAAAGATAAACTATCTAGGAGTTATCGCAGTTATAGTCACGTTATTAAAACTACGAGACTGAGTAGCAGCCGCTGCTTCTTTGTTGCCTACACTTGAACTGAAATATGCTGGGTGTTTAGGCTTATCTAAAATCATAGTCTTGCTGCTTAGCATTGCAACAACATCCAACATGGTCGGTCGATCAATTGCATCTTCTTGTACACACAACAATGCAATGTTAATGGACCTCATCATTTCTGATGAATGACCCTTTGGAAGCAATGCTGGATCAACGAGTTCGATCCATCTTTCCTCTTCAAATACTTGCCAAGCCTATTTGAAATTTCATCAAATAATTAGATAGGACACATAATAAACAAATAATATTTTTTTGTTATACAGGTGTGTAAATATGCACTCACATGTCCAAGGAGGTTGATGAAAGCTCCACTTTCTTGGGAATTCTTTTTCCCGCTAAGGATTTCGAGAACTAAAACACCAAAGCTGAATACATCCGATTTGACAGAGAAGAGGCCATGGGAAGCATACTCGGGTGCCATGTAGCCACTAAATAAAGTAAACATGTATGTTCAATTACTGTATGGTTGAGTTATAATAAAAAATATTCATGTGTAGAGTAATTCAGAGGAAACTTACTATGTACCAACCACCTTTCTCGTCTTATTTCCTTCATTGTTATTTGAGCTAAATATTTTTGCCATTCCAAAATCTGAAATCTTAGCATTCATTGTGCTATCCAAGAGAATGTTGCTTGGTTTAAGATCCCGATGTATAACACGCAACCTAGAATGCTTATGTAGGTAAAGAAGTCCTTCTGCTATTCCTACAATTATTGCAAGACGTTTGTCCCAATCTAGTAGAACTTTTCTATCTTCATCTGCATGTGAATTAAATGTTAGTATAGCAGAGGGAAAAACATCTAAAGCATCATTTGAGTACAAATCTAGTGCACCATCCTGACAGACAGTATCTAGCATGTGAGTCTGAAAATGCAAATATATATATGTACCAAAGATGAAGAAGTCCAAGCTTTTGTTTGGTAAGTATTCGTAGACAAGTACTTTCTCCACTCCTTGAGAGCAACATCCCATGAGCTTAACCAAATTTCTGTGTTGAAGTTTGGCTATGAGCTCAACTTCATTTTTGAACTCTATGAAACCTTGATCTGAATCCGAATCAAGTCTCTTAACTGCTATCTCTATTCCCTCGGGAAAGTGGCCCTGGGAAAATTAAAATAAATACTTTTTATGAATATGCAACAAGACGGGTTGCTTTATGGCGTACAAATTATTTCACGGTTCCCTACTGTCAACTAAAAGCACTTTTTTTTTTTAGAATTCCTGGTCTTTTACAGTACAGCTGTAGTATCTGAACTCACGCACAACTCACTCCACACACACTCAACACCACACGCACGCCACCTGTGTGCAAGCTAGACCTAACCAGACTATACTAAGCTTCTGGGCCCCGTGAGCCTAGACCTACTGGGAAACCCCTGCGGTGGTGGGCACACCACAATACCTCTGACTGAACCACGGTGGAATCGGCTCAGAAGCAGGAACTGGGGCAGACTGATTAGGGCTCAGTCCCCCAAAGGCCCTCCACAAATTTGCTACAGCACGAACACTGTTCACGTGAACAGTGCCGCGCAGGTGAGACACTCGGGAAATTCGACTCCGGGAAATCGAACTCGTGAGCGGCGGCCAGCCACCGCTGGACCAGCCAACGCGCTACGCGCGCTCCTCAACTAAAAGCACATTTACACCACCTCGGATCAACATTCTTCCTCTTACTCATTTCTTTTATTGGTGTGCATTTTGTATTGCCTAGAAAACGTGGAGTACAGAATGGTGTTATAGGAGTATTTACCTTATAAACAGGGCCAAATCCACCTTCGCCAAGTTTATTTTCCTCGGAAAAATTATTTGTGGCCTCTAAAATCTGATGAAACTCAAACACTGAAAATTCAGACAACTCTGCTTCCATTTCCCAAACTAGTTCATCTCCTTGAAACTGGTGAGTACTTTTTTCCTGCAAGGCCCCTTTACCTGAAAATTAAGAACCGGCACCATCAATATCGATCTCTGTAACTATGACTCGTTATATTTCTGTTGAAATTTTTAACAAGTTCTTAATTTACCCACCTTTTGTGTGCCTTGTTCTCAGCCGACAACAGAAAACGGTGAAGCAGCAAGCAACCAGTGCTACAACAGCAGCTACCGGTAAGGCTATTACCCAAGGACTGATTCCATGTCCTTCATTATTAAACACCATTGCACGAATTAGCATAAGTCATAATATCATGCGAACTAATTAATCAAGAGTGTTATGGATCATCGGCACGCGCTGATGGTTCATCACATACTCTTGCCTGTCGAAGCCGGTGCCGGTGCCGGAGCCATGGATAATGGAGATGTAAATGGAATCCGCTGCATGTTTTTGTCGTTGTAGAACATAAAGGCCTCGAACCTGACGTTGCAGCGGAGCACGAATATCCGTCCTCCCATGCGAACGGAGTTGGTGGCATTGACCGTGCCGACGAGCCGCCGAAGGCAAGCCAAGCAGTCACCTTTGGACAGGTCAGGCGTGCACTGCGCCAGGGAGTAGAGTGTCGGGGCGGCGCCTCCAATGGAGTCCATAAACGCCGTGGCGAACCCCCTCGTTGCGGCAGCCGCGTCCTGAGCCGTCTTGTTGAGGAGCTCGTGGACGGCAGCTGCGATGACGCGGGCGTTGCCAGGGAGGCTCACCGGGTTCCAGTACTGGAAGAACGTACCGTTGTTCCCGGCGATACTGGACGCCGCGCTGAGGTAGGCGGCGTCACCGGAGAAGCCGAGGATGCACCCTGGCTGCAGGGCGTTCACCTCGTCATAGTCGTAGTAGACGGTGGCGGTCTTACCGCCCGGGCAGAATTTCTGCGCGTACTTGAAAGAGGAGGCGACGCAGTCTCTGCACGCGGTGGTGTTGGCGGTGTCGCGGCGGCAGAGCGCGAGCGCGTGCACCGCGCCGGAGGTGGCGTTGGCGAACAGCTGCAGGGAGGAGGAGGCGTTGCCGGGGAGGGTGGCAGAGAGCACGGCGAGGCTGGACTCGTAGGTGCTGTTGGCGGTGTGGTTGCCGCCGCAGACGATCCCGATCGCCTTTGCCGACGCCGGCAGGAGGAGGAGGAGCAGCAGCACGCCCACCATGACCGTGTGCCTGTCTGCCTGCCCTGCTCTGACAACAGCAGGATGGGCTTCTTCTTTTGTGGACGTGCAAAGGCTACGACTTGAGTCAAGCAAAGTCAACTAGCTACTTAGCAGTTAGAACTAATGACCAATGGGTTTGCTTAGGCTAACAGGGAGGACCAACACAATGGACTCCTAAGTGACTACTAGTCTACTACACCAATAGTTTCTGCCTGCCCTAATTGTCTTTGATTGTCGTTGCTTTCACTTACAAAATGCAAAGAAATTGTGATTATCTATATCCTGGTCTTTGTCCAATAGTCAATAACTAATAATCGTGGCACGGCCGCCCATGCAGTGGAAATGTTGCTTTCAGATCGACGTGGAAATGACTTGGAAGAACGTTGTTTTTTTTTTGAATGGTGACATGGAAGAACGTGAAGAAAGTTTATGCAGTCTGTTGGCCGCTGTTGCTTTCAAAATAGAGAATATGTTGACTTAAAATAGTGCACTGGACTCACACTCGGTCTACCAACTGCCGGGCCGGCAGAATAGAATAGAGGATTGTTCAGAGTGATTTCGCTTCTTGCAGAAGAAGAGAAGTTAATTCATACTCATCATAAAATCATTTTGGACACTAGACTAGCTATGGGTCATCGTCGTTTACTGCACAAGTGGTCTGATCACTTCACAAGTACTGCATACCTTTCAAAGCTACTAATCGGAATACATTATTGTTGAGTAACGTGCTATGTTTTATCCAAGCTGCAGTCCGCCCTTCAATAATGCAATGGACAATGCAGTGCCACTGCACAATCGGCCTCCCGCCGTCACAAGGAAATATATCAGTAACTTAGTGCTTGGCTAGAATTAGTTAACACTGAATCTTGCACTAAGTGCTCCAACTACACTCAGCTGGTAATAGGGACAGTATCATGCAAGCAGCTAGGCTGTGCACTACGGGAAACCGTCAAAACGCCGACGGCGGGCCGCCGTCGGCGTAGCAACGATCGCCGTCGGCGTAGACCGCGGCCGTCGGCGTAGCGTCGTCGGCGTAGGACGCTGTCGGCGTATGAACAATGCCGTCGGCGTATCCGTCGCCGTCGGCGTATCTGAAGTGGGACCCACAAAACGGACATCGAACGTCTCCGTCTGCTCCACCTATACGCCGACGGCAGTGCCGTCGGCCTAGGCTGCCACGTGTGCTGATCTGGTGCGTCTGGGAGGAGTCGTACGCCGACGGCGGGATGACCATATGGTCCTCCAGCGTCGACGTGGCGCCATCCTGTGCGTCCCCGCAGCATACTACGCCGACGGCAATCGGCGTAGACTTGACCATATTTTCAGTTTCTGAAACTTTTTGCTGCTGGTTTCTGGCGCATTTTAAATACAATTAAAATTGCACAAATTATAAAACATCACAGAAACATCAAATAAAACACCACATACATATCCAAATGACACAAACATGATTCAAATTCATCCAAGCATTCATACAAACTCCAAACAAGTTCGAATTCACACACGCTACACCCGAACACATCCTACACCTCCCGAGAGCCCGAGGCCGATGATTCCTTGCCTTGGCTCATCTTGGTCAATCACCTGCATTGAGAAAGGATAAACTTTTAAGCATGTTGAAAAATGTAGTAAATAAGAATAAAGACGTAATGCAATTAAGAAGAAGCATGTTGAAAAGTAAATAGTACGCAAAAGGACATAAAAGACCCTCACCCCTAATCATCACTCTCATAGTTAAGTCCTGGGTTGTCATCATCACTATCAACATCACTATCACGAGTGTTGTATATTGGAACCTCCTCGCACGGTGGAGGCTCATCATCGTCATCACTATCACTCTGTAACTTGTTGAGCATATCTATATCCTTTAGATTCACCACTACGTCACCACCTGTTTGTGCATTGTCCTCGCGGTCCTCAAGACCTTGTATGCCAAAGTCCCCAAAGGTTTGTTCCTCTTGATAGAAAATCCCCTCGTATGTTTTAGGGTCAATGTTGTTGTAATCGTCTTCGGAGGGCATGGGTAGCTTACCACGTGGCGATACATGGAACACGACTTCCCAACCAATGAGTCCCTCTTTCTTGCATGGGTAGGGCAAATAATAAACTTGAAAGGCTTGGTGAGCCACAACAAAGACATCGGATCCATTGTAGGTGGTTGAAGGCTTAACTTCAACTAACCCAATGGAAGGGGTACTTTTGGTTCCATGCTCAGGGTCGAACCAGTGGCATTTGAACACAACAAGCTTGAGTGATATGTTCGTGTTATTGAACGTCAGCTCATATACGTTCTGTAACCTTCCGTAGTAATCATAATTACCGGCTCCTTTGGTGAAGACCCGGTATTTATAGTCTTTGCATTAGGCCGACTGTTCTGGTGATGCTCTGTATGGAAGCGGTACCCATTCACATCATACTTCTCATACTTCTCGACTCTACGGTTACAACCTTGGGAGACACATCTCAACTCATCTGACATCACAACGTTGGATCAGCTCCCTACAAGTACAAATTGTTTTGTGCATTAGTAAGAGGGATAATACACGAATTGCAAGGTAGAAGGGACAGGTTTGAAATTACCTTTTCCCTGAACCAAACCGTGAATTTTTTCTTTCCGGGGGCAGGCTCTTTCAAAAGAGTGTCCAACGCGGCTTCATTGGGTCCATCTGATGTTCCCGACCACATTTCATCCGTGAATTGACTAAAAGGAGAAAATACGTATTAGAACGAAATCATGATAGTAGTTGCAAAGTAATTTGTTCCCCATTTTACCTAAGGAAACTGCCCTCTTCTCCCTGCTCGTCGTGGGTCACTTCCTTCATGTTCATAAGCACATAGAGCATTATGCACTCCAGCTCATCATTGGTCAAGTTATACCTTGTTGGGCCACCGCTCTTGCCACCGGGACACTGGAAGAGGACGAGCTTGGGGTCTCGCTTGGGCTCGTCGACATTGTACCGAGAGGCCTGGTTATGCATAGTGGGAACATCATCGGGGTAGTACGTTAGCCTGGCGTCTGCCATCTCCTGAAGGATAGTTGCCTCGGCTATGGATGACTCAATCTTATTTTTGTTTCCACATTTGGTTCGAATATACTTAAACTCTCTCTCAATACAAAACTGCCAACGAAACTGCACCGGTCCACCCAAGAGTACCTCATTCGCAAGATGCACAACAAGATGTGCCATCGGAGTAAAGAAGCCTGGCGGAAATATCGTCTCTAAGTTGCACAGCAACTCCGGCACTAGTTCATGCAGCTTCTGAATAATCAGGGGACATACTTGCTTAGCACAGAGCGTGCGGAAGAAATGGCTCAACTCCGCGAGCACTCGCCAGACACGGTCGGGGAGATACCCTCGAACCATCACCGGTAGCAGCCGCTCAATCCATATATGATAGTCGTGACTCTTGAGCCCGGTGACTTTTGCCGTTTGTATATTGACTCCCTTACTTATATTCGAACAATAGCCATCAGGGAACATCACGACGAATTTGAGCCAATGGAATGCCTCAGACCTTTGCATACTATTAAGGCAGAAGTCAGCATGCGGCTTGAACCAGTTCTTTTGACGGCCTTCAGGAGGCTTCATGTGCATTCTCTCCCTATCACAGAGCTTCTTAACATCAACTCTAGCCTTAACATTATCCTTCGACTTCGGGGTAATGTTCAGGATTGTGTGAAAGAGGGACTCTCCAACATTCTTTTCGGTGTGCATCACATCGATGCTATGGGGAAGTTCGAGGTCCTTGTAATATTCGAGTTGCGTCAAGCCTGCCACGTGAGTCCAGTTGTGCGACACACCATATCCCACATATCGTGGGCCTTTTCTCCCAGCAGGCACGAGAGCACTTAGCTCGGCGTCAACAGCTGCACCATCGAAAGTTGGTATCGCTTTTTCTTCACGCTCAACTCTGCCCTTCTTGAAGTTCTTTTTGTCTTCTCTAAACGGATGCCCTCTTTTGAGGAACTTTCGATGTGTGTCAAACGCGGAATACTTCCGTCCCGCCGTTAGCCACATGAACTCAAGTCGGTTCCTGCACACTGGGCATGGCCACTTACCAGCTGTACACCATCCGCAGAATAGGGCGTACCCGGGCATGTCATGCATGGAATTGTGATACCAAACTTTCATCAAGAAGTTTGTCTTCGATGCACGATCATATGTCAACGTCCCGTGGTGCCAAGAGTGGTTCAGATCATCCACAATTGGCTGCATGTACATACTTAAATTCTTCCCCGGATATTCAGGACCTGGAATGATCAGCGAGAGGAACATGGTCTTCTTTTGCATTAGGGCTCCAGGAGGGAGATTGAGCGGAATAACAAACACGGGCCAGCAGCTGTACGCGGTAGTCGACAAACCATATGGATTGAATCCATCGGTTGCTATCGCGATTCTCACGTTTCGAGCATCTGCTGCCTCATCGGGGTGGTTCGCATCAAAGTTCTTCCATGCCGTACCATCAGATGGATGTCCCATCAATTCCCGGTCGTGCTCATCCTTGTATCTCTTCCCCGTTTTGTGCCATTGCATCTGTGTGGCAGACTCTTTGTTCATGTAAAGCCGCTTGATTCTTTGTATGAATGGGAGGTAACGAAGAATCTTAATGGCGACATTTGACTGCGTCTTCGTACCATCGGGTCCTTTTACCACATGATACCTAGAGGCCTTACACAAGATACAGTACTTGTCATTGGCAAACTGTTTCCAAAACAAAAGGCATCCTTTTGGACAACAATCTATCTTCTGATAATCCATGCTGAGATCTCGCAGGATTTTCTTCGTTTCGTACATGCTTTGAGGCAGACAATGCCCTTCAGGCAACAGGTTACCAGTTGTTTGCAGATGCGCTTCAAAGCATGAACGGGTGCTGCCATACTGGAGCTTGTTGGCTAGTGCTTGCGAGATGGCATCGAGCTGAGAAACTTTTGCACCCTCGTACAGAGGCCTCTGAGACGAGGCCATCATATGAAAGAAGGCCTTCGCGGTTGGCTCTGGGTCCTCCGGTTCACGCGGTTCCTCCGGTTCTGGAGGTTCCTCCGGTTCCTCCTGTGATGGTGGCGAATCTGGCATGTCGCCAGCACGGAGATCATCTAGCCAGTTTCTAATCCCATCATCTTCATTGCCATTGATCCGCTGCCGCATCACCCTGCCACTCTCGCGCTCGTACTCATCAAAGTTGACTGTCGTCACGAAGTTCGGCATATACCCACGAGAGAAGAGGTGTTTAATCATATCATCCTTTCCCTGACGTGTACGAAACTTGCAACGAGGGCAAGGGCACTGTCCACGAGCGCCTGACTCTGAACCCTTACGCGCTAACTCCTTCACTAACAAATGCGTCTTCCATACCCACTCATCTGTTTTGTCAACCAAACTAGTTCGGCCACTGTACATCCACCCATTATGTGCCATCCTCTGCTGCTTTACTGTGAGCCAAATAATAATAACATGAAATTAAATGCATCATATTTTTATTTTCTTGCATGCAAGGGTTCACATACACTTCTAATAGGTAGGGGCCTATCCCGCCCGTGTACGTGTAGATCGAGTCGTGTCCCATGTTCTACCCCGACCCGAGACGGAATTTCGGCAGCACCTCCCCGCTGTTCTTCAGAATACACGTCTCGAGCTTGTCAAGCCGAGAGGGTGTGCATCCGAAGAATAACAGGGAGGTGCTGCCGAAATTCCGTCTCAGGAAGGGGTAGAACGTGGAACACGACCCGATCTACACGTACTCGGACTGTCCAACAGGACAACCCGGAAGTGTTACGGTTATAAATATGCAAAGATGGACAATCCTGCATATTTATAAATTTGTAACCCTTCCGGATGGGATCTGACTCGGGTTACGCGACTGACTTGGTGATCTAGACCAAAATAAACCTATGCAGCAAGAGAGGCGAAAGATTTATACCCTCGAAGCGTGATCGGTGGCCGGAGAAGGCCGAGAGGAAGCTACGTCATCTGAAAAGTACAAACAATCGAAATATATAAGCAAATATCCCTCCATTTTACCTAATAATTAAACATAAAACAGAATAAACCATAGAACGATGTAACCATATTAGCTAAACATAACACATATAGACAAGTAGCACAATAATACATAGGTAGCATGTATGATAAGTCTAGCAGTACAACAGGTAGCAAGATAAGTCTAGTAGTACGACAGGTAGGATGATAGACATCCTAAACTCGACTCGCGCCGGTGTCAGTGACGTCGTCCAAGCGGCCCCAACAAGAGGACAGGATGCTGCTAGAGTCCTCGCCCTGCTGCTGCGTGCCGGAGGGGCCGGCCTCGCCCTGCCCGCGCTGCTGCCGGCTCTCGCTGAAGACCTGGTACTGGACCGCCATCACCTGGGGATCAAGGAGGAGATCCTTGACCAAGGGGTCATCCTCGCGCTGGTGGCGCGCCCTGAGCAGCCTCTCTGCCTGCCGGTGCTCCCTCTCCTCGGCCTTCGTCGCGATCCTCATGCCATCTGGCGCTAACATGTGCGCCACGCTCCGCTCATCCTCAAAGTTGAGGATCGCTCTCGCCCCAAAGTGCTGGACCACCGCGCAGTCGTAGGCGCGGGCCGCCTGCCACGGGCACCTGAAAGTACCAAGCTGGATCTTCCTGTGATCCACTGTGATCTGAGCTGCCCAAGTCGGGATCTTCGTGGGTCTCCGGTGAACACCACGAAACTTTCGCTCCGGCTCCGACATGATACTTAGTTAAGTAAAAGCATTTGATACAGGGTTAGTCATATATGAAATGAATATATGAAAAATAATTGTCAACAACATTTTATTTGCTACATTATTTTGCATGTGTTGCGTTATTAATCATTATTATGGTAGCAAAAACTTTGTTACTGGTTATTTCTTTGAAAATGTTCACAATTTAGTAAACCTAACACCAAACCATCCCGCATTAAGATAATAAGACCCATCCAACACTTCCCTAAATACAACATTCTTTTGTACTAAATGAACAATTATTATAACATGGATTTTGATGAACAAAATCTAATTTACAGTGGACAATACTACATTTACAGTGGATAATTTCTACTCCTAAAATCCCTAAAATCCCTAAAATCCTACTCCTAAAATCCTATAATTTTTAACACTAAACACCGACACAATCACTAACACAATCCGTGGTGAGCTCAAATCCGTGGTGAGGACAAGGAGAGAGGAGGGGAAGGGAGGGGATGAGGAGGAATAGGGTGTACCGGAGAGGGGAGGGGAGCGGCGGCAATGCGGGATGGCTGGGCCGACGGGGGGCGGCGCTGCTCGACGCGGGGGCGGCGCTGCTCGACGCGGGGGGTGCTGCTCGGACCGGATGCGGCGCTGCTCGGACCGGATGCGGCGCGGGTGGAGGAGAGGAGAGGCTGGGGTGTGGGTGCGGTCGACGTTGGGCTGGAGGAGAGGAGAGGACGAGGGCGGCGCCGCCGGTGGCCGGAGATCGAGCAGGGGGACGAGGGCGGCGGCGGCGGCGCGGGTGGAGGAGAGGAGCGTGATGTGTGTGTGTGTGGGGGGGGGGGGTGGGTGGGTTGGGGACGACCACGCGCGCGGGCCGCGCGGTTTGGTAAGTGGATAAGACTACGCCGACGGCAATGCCGTCGGCGTATCCTTTTTTTTAGTCAATATATTCCCTAATTTAGTCCATATTCCCTAATTTATTTAAGTTGTACTATACAATAATATTATAATTTTTTAGACCTTTATTATAATATATTGTATTATGTGGTAGGCCCACGCGCAAATTATTCCTGCGCTCCGCTATCCTTTTCCAGCGAAACCCTAGGTTTGGGTGGGGCTTGTGAAACCAACTTTTATCAAAATTAATCGAAACAGAGTAGTAGCAACTAAGATAGAACAAAACATAGACAAATGACAACAAACTTGGGTACATAGACGAATAACAACAAACTTGGGTACATAGACGAATAACAACAAACTTGGGTACATAGACGAATGACAACAAACTTGGGTACATAGACGAATGACAACAAACCATTTTGTCCTAACCAATGATGTGGCTCAGGTTAGTCATACTCTTGCCTAGGCCTATAATACTCGTGGGTGTAGTCATCGTAGTCGTCGTCGTCGCTGTCGTCGGACGGCCGTGATGTAGTCGTTGACGGGGGTTGTCTCCTGGACTGTGATTGAGGGTAGCGCAGGCGGGGGTTATCACCGGCCGTGATGTAGTCCATGACCCTCTTGAGAGTCCGGCCGGCCCACCACAGCCGACGGCCGGCCTCGTTGAAGTTCGAAGGACGCGGGCGGTCCTCCTCGTACCTGGCGAGCGCCTTCTCATGCCTTTCGATGAAGAAGGCGTCCCAAGTTGGGCGATAGTCTGGATGCCAGCGGGAATCCATCCGCTGCTCCGGAGTGAGCTCGAGGTAGTAGTGGTTCGTGATGGCCGCCCGGCGCGCCAAACCTTGAGGGACAGGAGGGACTGGCACGCCTCCGGTGCTCAGCCTCCAGCCGTGGGGACGTCGTAGCCGGGGGGCAGGGGTAGTTCGAGGCGCAAAGCGCCTCCGCCTCCGAGTAGGTTAGAGTGGGTACGGTGGAAGCCATGGGAGAGTGATGAGGGATCAATGATGGATGTGAAGTGTACTCCTGCCTCTCTTATAGACCCGCCTCTCCGAGTGACTCCCTCCAGCTAGCCAATCAGGAACAAGTACGCTGATCGTGTGTTTCCTTCGAGAGCTAGGGAGCCGTTGGATCAAGCGAAAGAAACACACCGCTGATCCAACGGCTCACAAGCGCTGGGAGGAAACACACGATCCGCGTGCTTCTTCCTGATTGGGCATACTATAGCTCACAAGCCCTGAAAAGAAACACGAGGTGCTGATCCAACGGCTCACAAGCGCTCGAAAGAAACACACCGCTGATCCAATGGCTCACAAGCGCTCGAAGGAAACACACGATCCGTGTGCTTCTTCCTGATTGGGCATACTACATGCACTGGAATCTTGTGTTGATTTGGGGTAGACTTTGGTTTCTCATGTTCCTATGGCCTAACATAACACAACCAAGCAAAAAAGTCCACTGGGCTACCCCCTTTCGACGCACGTCTATGGGGGTAGACGGAAACGTTAGGGTTTTTCCAGCGGATTCAGGGTTTCACCGAAGCGGGGCCCCGGAGCGTCGGAACCCCACCCAAACCTAGGTTGTGACATACCATATGTATACAAGTGTGTTGTGTGTTGTAAATGTGCAAGAATCTACTCCTACGTGTGACCGACATCACCGGCTTCACTTTCTCTCTAGTGAGTTTCTGCACTTAGAGGTGAAAACTCCCCTTTCGGACGAACCGGATGGAATCGTGTGTCGATTTGGGGTAGACTTTGGTTTCTCATGTTCCTATGGCCTAACATAACACAACCAAGCAAAAAAGTCCACTGGGCTACCCCCTTTCGACGCACGTCTATGGGGGTAGACGGAAACGTTAGGGTTTTTCCAACGGATTCAGTGTTTCACCGAAGCGGGGCCCCGGAGCGTCGGAACCCCACCCAAACCTAGTTTGTGACATACCATATGTATACAAGTGAGTTGTGTGTTGTAAATGTGCAAGAATCTACTCCTACGTGTGACCGACATCACCGGCTTCACTTTCTCTCTAGTGAGTTTCTGCACTTAGAGGTGAAAACTCCCCTTTCGGGCGAACCGGATGGAATCGTGTGTCGATTTGGGGTAGACTTTGGTTTCTCATGTTCCTATGGCCTAACATAACACAACCAAGCAAAAAAGTCCACTGGGCTACCCCCTTTCGACGCACGTCTATGGGGGTAGACGGAAACGTTAGGATTTTTCCAGCGGATTCAGGGTTTCACCGAAGCGGGGCCCCGGAGCGTCGGAACCCCACCCAAACCTAGGTTGTGACATACCATATGTATACAAGTGAGTTGTGTGTTGTAAATGTGCAAGAATCTACTCCTACGTGTGACCGACATCACCGGCTTCACTTTCTCTCTAGTGAGTTTCTGCACTTAGAGGTGAAAACTCCCCTTTCGGGCGAACCGGATGGAATCGTGTGTCGATTTGGGGTAGACTTTGGTTTCTCATGTTCCTATGGCCTAACATAACACAACCAAGCAAAAAAGTCCACTGGGCTACCCCCTTTCGACGCACGTCTATGGGGGTAGACGGAAACGTTAGGGTTTTTCCAGCGGATTCAGGGTTTCACCGAAGCGGGGCCCCGGAGCGTCGGAACCCCACCCAAACCTAGGTTGTGGCATACCATATGTATACAAGTGTGTTGTGTGTTGTAAATGTGCAAGAATCTACTCCTACGTGTGACCGACATCACCGGCTTCACTTTCTCTCTAGTGAGTTTCTGCACTTAGAGGTGAAAACTCCCCTTTCGGACGAACCGGATGGAATCGTGTGTCGATTTGGGGTAGACTTTGGTTTCTCATGTTCCTATGGCCTAACATAACACAACCAAGCAAAAAAGTCCACTGGGCTACCCCCTTTCGACGCACGTCTATGGGGGTAGACGGAAACGTTAGGGTTTTTCCAGCGGATTCAGGGTTTCACCGAAGCGGGGCCCCGGAGCGTCGGAACCCCACCCAAACCTAGGTTGTGACATACCATATGTATACAAGTGAGTTGTGTGTTGTAAATGTGCAAGAATCTACTCCTACGTGTGACCGACATCACCGGCTTCACTTTCTCTCTAGTGAGCCAGGAAAAGTTTTTATTTGTTTTACATGTATATGTTGTTGGGTTGGGTTCCGGAAAACTCAAACCGTTATTTTACGTGGGTGGGATACTGAAATTGGGAGGGCAGTTATAGGTCCAATATATATATAAATTACAACTACATTAAATATTATATAGAGAAATAAAGAAATGAATATTATATACGAAAATAAATAAATAAACAACTAAACGCCGACGGCAGCCGTCGGTGTATAATAACGCGTGTACGCCGACGGTGGCCGTCGGCGTATCAACGATGCTGGACGGTCCCGTTATGCCGCCCGTTTGTACGCCGACGGGAGAAAGAACGCCGACGGCAGCCGTCGGGCACGTATGTCTACGCCGACGGCTTGCTCGTCGTCTGCCCTAGCCCGTGATGTACGCCGACGGCCCCGACATTTGGCCGTCGGCGTACAATAAGGCCGTCGGCGTAGTGTGGCTTTCCCGTAGTGGTGGTGGAAAGAACACAAAGATCAGGTGGACTATTTGGAGATTGGAATTGACATGGCCACTTTAGAGAATATCGGCCCGTATATTTGAAACAGCGTTTAAACTTACGCATTATACAACATCTCAGTTCCTTGAATACTACGTCATGACAATAAAATACTTTACACGATGAAACAAACTATCTTGTGACTGCGACTGATATGGTCTTATCATTAGTAGTAGCTGACTCGGGGGCAGTGGACGAATCTTCACTTCCCACTCTTACATTGATATATGCTGGCTGCTTAGGCTCATCCAAGATCATAGTCTCACTGCTTAGCATTGAAACAACATCTCCCATGGTTGGTCGATCGACCGCATTTTCCTGTACACACAACAATGCTATGTTAATGCACCTCCTCATCTTTTCGAAGTGACTATGGGGAACCAATGATGAATCAACGAGATCAGTGCACTTTCCATCTTCCCATAATTGCCATACCTGTTTGCAATTCCAATACACGAATTAGGTTGTGTAGCAAATAAAAAGTACACTTTTACAATCTCAAGTTTGTGTGTATAAGCTCACATATCCAAGCAGATTGATGAAATCTCCGCATTGTTGCTGACTAGAATTCTGTTTTCCACTGAGAATCTCCAGAATGATTACGCCAAAGCTGAAGACATCAGATTTCATAGAGAAGATGCCCTTCGAAGCGTACTCAGGAGCCATGTAGCCACTAAAATGGTATATGATTCATGTCAAGACTAACTTTTCTGGTTGAATTGTAATATGTGTAACTGTAGTTGGATTTTGTATGTGAAACTTACTATGTGCCAACCACTCTTCTTGTAGTGTCTCCTTCGGTGTCATTTGAGCTGAATATTTTCGCTAGCCCGAAGTCTGAAATTTTCGGATTCATTTCTCTATCCAGGAGAATGTTGCTCGGCTTAAGATCTCGATGTATTACAAGCAACCGGGAGTGCTTATGCAAGTAAAGAAGTCCATGTGCTATTCCCTCAATTATCGCTTCACGTTTTGACCAATCCAGTAAAGCTCTTTTATTCTCATCTACAATTAGATATTAATATAACAGGAGAAAAACGCCTAGACAAATGAAAATAAACTGTAGAATTGAATTAAAGTACTGGGTAATACTTAGGCAGTCTAATGCATCGACAAACGATACTTAAAGTAGATTAAGAAATGCAAATGCATACCAAAGATGAAGTAATCAAGGCTTTTGTTTGGCATGTATTCATAGACCAATATTTTCTCGTCCTCTTGAGAGCAACATCCCAAGAGCCTAACCAAATTCATGTGCTGGAGTTTTGCTATGAGCTGGAGTTCATTTTGAAACTCTATGAAACCCTGTCCTGAATGTGAAGCAAGTCTTTTAACCGCTATCTCCAACCCTTCTGGAAGCTGGCCCTGGGAAAATTTATCTATTAGGATCTTCTCAGTATACGCAGTAGAAGTTATCAGCTGTAGTCTCAATGTAGATAGGCTCCTAAATAAGCTAGCCACAAGAAAAGATGAAACTCCTACTGATTTACCTTGTAGACAGTGCCAAAGCCACCTTCTCCAAGTTTGTTTTCCTTTGAGAAATTACCTGTAGCCTCCAGTAGCTCTTCAAAGTTAAACAGAGAGAAGTCCGAGTTTGCCAAATTCTGAGCATATCTTGAGCCTTGTGTAACATTATTAGCAGTGAATAACATAATCAGTAACATTTTAAGTAGTACAACTAATTGTAAAGAATACGGAATGACATAACATCGATCCACTAAGTAATTAGTGTACCTTTTCTCTGCCCTTTAAACCGACGAAAGTAACAGATGAAGAGGAGAAATGCAGCTGCAATTAGAGGAACTGCAACTACGGGAATTACCCATAACATACTCCCTGATATCAAAACACGTGTAAACAATAATGTTAATTGGCGACGAAGGGCTTCTTGCTCACAGTATTTTATTTGATACTCCGGCGACTTACTCCTGCGTTTGTTCAGGCTCGGAGCCGCCTCCGGCGCCGGCGCCGGCAGGCTTAGCAGTGGTTGACCAGCGTAGAACTGATACGCGTCGTACCTGAAATAACACCGCGTGACACCCATCTGTCCACCCATGCGCAGGGACATGGTGGAGTTGACCATGCCGATGAGACGGCGCAGGCACGCCGAGCACTCGTCGGCGGGCAGGTCGGGCGTGCATCGAGCCTGCGAGTACACCCTCGGGTAGGTCGTCACCCTCTCCATGTCCATGACGCCGGTGGCGTACCGGCTCGGAACCGTGTCGGCCGCCTTCTCCGCGGTCGCCGCCAGTAGCTCGCGGGTGAGGCCGGCGATGAGGCGGACGTCGCCGCCGGAGACGTTCCTGGTGCTCCAGTCCTCAAAGGGCAGCGTGTTGTCGCCGGATCCTCCAGTAGCCTCCGAGGGAGCTCCTAGGATGTTGCTGCTGGCACCACCGTAGGCGATGATGCAATCCCGGTAGTTGGACCCGACCTTAGCGCACTGCTTCAGGCTTAGCGCATTGGCAAACCAGCTGGTGATGCAGCCGCCACAGGCGGAGCCGTCGAGGATGTCGCCGCCGCAGAGCGCGAGCGCGTAGACCACGTCGGGGGCTCGGCCATAGGTGGCGCTGGCGTAGTGTACCGGGGAAGATGAGGCGTTGTTGGAGAGGATGGCCGCGACAGCCTTGACGTTGTCGCAGAACTCGTCGGCGGCCACCAGAGACGGTGTGAGTAGGAGGAGCAGGAGGATGAGTACGCCCATGGCAAGCTAACTGCAAGACTCCCGGTTCTCGTTTTTCTTCTGTCACTTTGAAAAAACAACACTCGAACCTTTCCAGCTGATACGTGCTCTCGGAACTCCGTGCCAAGGAGTAGTACTATACTATTGCTTTGGAACGATGCACGCACCAACCAGACTAAATTTCTTTTATAATTCAAGGCTGCTAGCGAAAATAGAATAAATTACTTAACTACTTTGATAAATTATTCATTTCTTGATCACTGAGCATAATCTCAGGGAACTCTGAACTGTGTGTTCTTGGACTGAAGATTGTACATGGCTCCCTGACAAATTCAGTGGTATTAGTTACTTGCAATTAAACCAAGGGACCTGACCATTACCCGTCAACATTCTCCAGTGAAGCAAGACTTCCACCGTTCCTCTGAGAGGCCAAAACCACGGATCTGACCTCCAGACAAAAGTTTTGCCCTAAATGAACAACGTCAAAAAAAATAGCCGCTTCTGTCCCTTTTAACTACCGGTAAACATTAGGGACAATATGTTTACCGGTAGTTAAAAGGGTCAGAACCGGATATTTTTTGTAATGTAGTTCATTTCGGGCTAAACTTTGTCCGTAGGTCAAATTGGTGGTTTTGGCCCCTCTGAGATATATATCCATGGTTCTGAATTTTTTGGAGCTACTGTCCCAGTGGCAAGCACGAGACTGTGACTTGTGAGTGTGACTCAGTCAGAGTGGACAGAGACCATATCTGCACAAGAGGATGGAACTTGTTTCACTGTCAGAGAGAGACTCCACACTCTCAGAGTGGTACAAGACGATATGCTTGTCAGTGGCGGCAGGTTAATTGCAGTAGCGGCAGCACGTTCGTGTAGTTCACTAGTGCACACAACAAGAAAGGAAAGCTCAGGCAAGCAAAAACTTTTATGTGTTCAGTGGGTCATAATCAATTGTGACTAACTGACTATACGCTTTGATAGAATCCTCTTCAGCTAGACAGACGCCACAATACAGACACAATCAGCGCAATCAGGTAATACCTTAACACTATAGTGGCAATTCGGCTACCAAATCAAGTATGCACAAAACGTACAACCGATCCAAAGTATCTTGTCAGAGCCGTTTGGTATACTGTTACAAAAAAGTTAGAACAATAGAAGGAGCACACAGATCGAGCAGTGAAATTGAACAGTATTTCGAAGAAATCGCGGAGACTGAATGTACCTGTGACAGGAAGAAAGCAGCAGCCTGCAGCCGAGCCCAACCTGTGTGGTGAATTGACCCGAACGGCGACCTGATGGGGGCCGATCAACTCACAGAGCTAGCTGCTTAGCTGCACCGAAAGGAAGAAAGCAGAGACCTTTTCAGTTATCTGTTTAAAAAATGACAGAAACTTCTCTGCCAACTGTACGGACAGAAGCACTTGGTGTCAAGACATCGCAACCTCTGAAATAACAAAGATATTACTAATCAAGTGATACATAGCATTCATTGCAAGCCAAATTCAGATGCTAGTATTTTTTGAATGGCTAGATCCTCTGGTAGCTCACCTTGACTCAAGTCCAAGCATGTCAAAAAGACCTTTTTTTTTTTTTGAAACGAAGGCAAAAGCTTTGCCATATATTTATTAAGAAGAAAGTGTCTGATTTATTCATGGAAGAAATCGGGCGAAAACCATACAACGAACATTAACACCATAGCACCACACAAACGCAGAGAGCAACACCTAAAGAGGCAACAACCAGAAGCGACCCGACTGCTAACAAACTCGCCCAACTTATCACAACCACAAACAGACAACCGACTACCTCAAAAGGGCTCAACAATCAAGTAACAGTGGACCGTTTCCTTGCAACGCCAAGCTTCTTACTCGTCTTCCTGACAGACTTCTCCACCTTCACGATTTCAGTATCCGAAGCCATCCCCGTCAAGACACGAACAATCTCCTTGCCATATCCAGGGCGAGCTGCCTCTAAATCGAGAAGCAAAGCAGGAACCTCTTTGCCCAACAGAACCTTGGAGCTAGGCGCCAACATACGAGTCTCAGAAACTTGGTCACTCAAAGAAGAGGAACTGACGGGAGCAATCAAACATCCACTATCCACAGAAGCAGACAACTGACAGGGCTCAGACTGGTGTGGCGAAGGCGCAGCGATGGCTAATTCTCCACATGGCCCTTGAACCTCAGGCAACTCGGTGATGACAACACTCTCAAGGACAGACGGCGACGCAAACTGGGTGGACTTCATCACTAAAGGATCAGGAGCTTCCTCATCAACAACTCCCTCCACGGACTCCAATGAGCCCAACTCCACAGGAAGCACCTGCAGCTCAGGCATGACCAGCACAATCGGAGCCACAAACTTGGCGATGACAGGCGACGTCTCATGCAGACCACGAGGAGAAAAATCTCCAAAGAAGCATTCAGCCCCTCATCAGCGGAAACAATCTGGAGCTGAGGCGGCGAAGAGACACGCAACGCAACCTGAAGCTCAGCTAGAGCATCTCGAATCTCAGAACGAAGCAGCTCAACCTTCTGAAGCAACTCCAAGCGCAGTAGAGCAACCTGTGACTCAAAAGTTGAGACCAAAGAATCTTTGCAACACGCAGATGGGTACCTCGGTGGCGACGACGAGTGGCCAACAACCTCCGGTGGAGGACAATGCTGGTCGAACGGGGAGCGGTCTTGCTGGCCAGGAGCGCGAGTGACCGGAGAGCAAGCATGAGCGGCTGGAGAGCAATCATGAGCAGCCGGAGACGGAACACGACAGAACCTCTCCCGATGACCAGCGCCACGACAACGAATGCATCTGAATGGCCCGCGACATGCTCCGACATGGTGGCCATACTCCAAGCAACGAAAGCACCTTCCACAAGCCCAACGCTTGAATGTGAGGCGACGCTCGAGACCCTCCTTCGACGATTCAGAGAGGGAGGGCCTCGGTTGTAGCGGCACCGCCCACCCACATGCACCCAGCCTCCATCGGCTTCAAGAGCTGCCGCAGGGAGGATTCCACAAGCCGGAGCTGGAGATGGACCAAGGACAAGAGGCTCAAATCAAGTATCTTCACGTCGACGTGCCCATCGACTGCCCCTCAAGCTTTGCCGGAAAGAGTACCTCCGGAGGTGGTCGCCGGCGCCCCAGCGCAGGAGTGACCATCATCGCCTCCACACCCAGCAGCAGAAGACGCGGCAGGAGCAGCTGCCGAGCAGGATGCCATTGGGGACTGCAGCTGGTCTGGGGCCGACGACGGTGCTGGGGTGAGCGACAAGGAGCCGGAGCCGGGAGCGGGGAGCGGGGACGAGCACGTCCGAAGCCACGGCGGAAGACCTTGGTTGTGGGGTCTTGTCCAGAGCCAGCAGAGGCGACGGGGAGGAGAGGAGCGGCGCCGGGACGTAGTCGAGAGGAGCCGTGGCGGCGGGCTGCGAGGCCAGGACGCCCCCGTCGCAGCCTTGGGGCGCAGCACCATCATCCGGGATTTTTCTTTATACAAACATTTGAGCAAGCATGCTTAGAGCATCTTGATGTCTACGCACGCTTCTATTCTTGTAGACAGTGTTGGGCCTCCAAGAGCAGAGGTTTGTAGAACAGCAGCAAGTTTCCCTTAAGTGAATCACCCAAGGTTTATCGAACTCAGGGAGGTAGAGGTCAAAGATATCCTCTCAAGCAACCCTGCAATTAAGATACAAGAAGTCTCTTGTGTCCCCAACACACCCAATACACTTGTCAGATGTATAGGTGCACTAGTTCGGCGAAGAGATAGTGAAATACAAGTGATAGGGATGATTATAAGTAGTAACTGCAATCTGAAATAAAGATGGCAGCAAGCAAACATGTAGCAGAACTTGTTGTAAACGGTGTTTCAATGCTTAGAAACAAGGCCTAGGGATCATACTTTCACTAGTGGACACTCTCAACAATGATCTCATAACTGAATAAGTAAAAGCTACTCTTAAACACTCTCTTGTTGGATAACAAACACCATTCATTGTGTAGGGCTACAAAAGCACACCTCAAGCCGGAGTAAACAAGCGCCACAACGTCATAAAGGAATCACACACGGTGCACACTGTCACCTTTACACCGTGGAGAGTACCGGAGTTCATATTAAAGTAACCTATAGAGTGCATAATAGATAAAGAGTAACATCTACATATTCAACTAGATTAGCACAACTGAACACAAGTAAATACTGCTCGGGATTATTCTCCTTCTTGATGAAGCAAGAGTACTATGCGTAGGGCTGCAAAGCACACCTCAAAGTCTGAGTAAACAAACACCACAATTCCCAAGAATAAGCCATGATAAATATCTAAATTATTCATAGAGTCACACAAGTACCCACACTGTCACCTTGATACCGTGTTGTCACAATGACTCCAGAAACTAGACAAAATCACTTGAGTAGCATAAACATTATTAATGTATTCAGCGATACTAGCAATACACATGATCACATAAAGATCACACCATGTGAGAGAGAGATGAACCACATAGCTACCGGTAGAGCCCTCAGCCTCGGGGGAGAACTACTCCCTCCTCATCATGGGAGTCAGCAGCGGCGATGAAGATGGCGGTGGTGTCGATGGAGATGACTCCGGGGGCAATTCCCCGTCCGCGGCGTGCCGGAACAGAGATTCTGTCCCCCGAAACTTGTCGTCGATGGCGGCGGCGCTGCGGAACTCTTCTGGAAATATGACTTCGTTTTTAGGGTTTTCGTCTGAGGCAATATAGGCGAAGGGGCGATGTCGGCGGAGGTCCTGGGCTCCCTCCTCACCTCCCGGCGCGCCTGTGGGCCCAGCGCGCGAGCAGGTGGTTTGGAGGCCGTGGGCCTCCCCCTGGCTTGCCCTTCTGGCTCCGTGTGTCCCTCGGAAAAATAGGAGGTTTGGCTTTTGTTTCGTCGAATTCCGAGAATATTGCCCGAACAGCTTTTCTGGAACCAAAAACAGCAGAAAACAGGAACTGGCACTGTGGCATCTTGTTAATAGGTTAGTCCCAGAAAATGCATAAAATGATATGAAGTGTATATAAAACATGTAGCAAATGGTATAATAAGCATGAACATCAGAAATTATAGATACGTTGGAGACGTATCAAGCATCCCCAAGCTTAGTTCTACTCGTCCTCGAGTAGGTAAAACGATAACAACAATAATTTCTGAGGAGACATGCTTTCACACAATCTTGATCATAATATTGTAAGACATGTAAGCTGTGATCAAATCATTCAAGCAAATGTATATAGTTGATATCAAAAGACAAAGCAAGAGTCAAACAAGCTAAAAGTTTTCATGAACTATTGCTTCAAAGACATGAAACCGTACAAGGTTCATTAAAGATGATTTAAGTATCCAGCATAGAGTTCTATCCTTCAATCCAAGCATCAAGCAAATTTTCATAACATAGAAGGATTCAGCCAAGTAAACATAAACATGAACGTCATGAATCAACTGTTTCGAAGTCTACTCAACCGGTGAGCGCAAGCATTTGGTATTGGCACCAGGATGTTATGGCAAAGAGAACATTAATGGGGGTTTGGAAGGCCAATGGAAGAAAGTCTCACAAAGCTATAAGTGATCATTAGACAAGAGGAAGTCTTATAATCGAAGCTATGTAAGGAGTAGTGATTGCCATGCAACGGATGCACATAGAGCTATATGTGTATGAAAGCTCTCAATGGAACTAGTGGGGGTGCATCCAACTTGGTTGCTCATGAAGACCTAGAGCACTTTTGAGGAGCTCATCATTGGAATATACAACCCAAGTTCTATAGTGTAAATTCCCCACATAGTTATACTAGAACATGAAAACTCTCTCACATGGAGTATAGGTGCTAAACATGAGCACAAATGATGACTATGAATACTGCAGGTGCTATAACATGAGCACAAGTGTGGATAAAGGATAGTAATGTTGCCCCCTTTTTCTTTATTCTTTTTTTTTCTTTTTTTCTTTTTTCTATTTTTTTTTTCTGTTTCTCTTTTCGATGGCCTCATGGCTCTTTTCACATTCAGGGGCAACACCTAATACAACAAACTTTTTGGTACAAATAACTCATAATAAAGACATGATATATGAAACTGTATGCCTCTGCCAGTGTAGCAGGATATGCAATGATCTAGCGTAACATGGGTAAACCACACATCAGCTGTATAGAATCATGCAAAGCAATATATGTGATGAATGACAACAAGTCATGTAATGTAAAATGGAGTTGCATGGCAATATATCTCGGAACAGCTATGGAAATGCTGTGGTAGGTAGGTATGGTGGCTGTTTTGAGGAAGATGTATGGGCTTATGTGTAGGAGAACAAGAGGAAGTCCTCCCACGGGGTTGGATGTACTGGCGAAGTATGCACAACTCTCAATGTGAGCAGAAGGCAATGCACAGCACCGAAGAGGCTAGCAAATATGGATGGTGGAAGTGCCAAAAACCGTAGCTTAACATTAGTCAAAAAGAACTCACAAGTTTATTGCAAACAACTAGCAGGTTCAACATTAAGAGCATGATTAAAATTCACTCCAAGAAGGGCCGTTCACGGCGGTACAAGTACCCCGTTAGATCCCTCGACCTTCAGCACAACTTAGTTATTACAATGAACTTTCAGACATGGAAAGCTATCAAGTCCAACTACACCTTCAACAATTTTAGAGTTTGTAGTACGGTACAAGCTTAAAGACAACAATCCACTAATGATTTTAACTTAATTAACCAGCAAGCTTTACCATCTAAATATCTCAAAACATTTGCAAAGAATCAAGTTATCAAAGTTTCAATGATCTACAAGATTATGCAAGTTTTCATACCACTACCACATGCAGCATTTTCTTTTTCCAAGCAAACACCAACAAACTTATTTAAACATAAACTCTCCAAATGATAATATAATGCAGCAAGAGAGTATTTATAAACACGTGCTAACAGCTCAAAGAGATGCATGAAAAACAGGAGCTAAAAGCACTGCAGTAGCTAGTTAAGAATACTCAACAAATATAAGTGAAGAACATGAGTATTCACATGAAAAAGCGGAGCGTGTCTCTCTCCCACACAAGGATTGCTAGGATCCGAATTTATTCAAACAAAACAAAAATAAAAGCACACAGACGCTCCAAGTAAAGCGCATAAGATGTGAAAGAATTAAAATATAGTTTCACTAGAGATGACCTGATAAGTTGTTGATGAAGAAGGGGATGCCTTGGGCATCCCCAAGCTTAGACGCTTGAGTCTCTCTGAATATGGTTGGGGATGAACCACGGGGGCATCCCCAAGCTTAGCTTTTCACTCTTCTTGATCACATAATATCACCCTTCTCGCTTGATCCTTGAAAACTTCCTTCACACCAAACTCAAGACAGTTCTCATTAGAGGGTTAGTGCATAAACAAAAATTCTCATATTCTGTAATGAACAATCATTCCCAAAGCTTCTGGACATTAGCTACAGCCACCAATGCTTTGTGGAGCAAAGAAATCCACACAAACATCGTAAAAGAGCGAATGCAAAACAAAAGGCAGAATCTGTCAAAAACAGAACAGTCTGTAAAGACGAATTTTTCGAGGCACTTAAGTTGCTCAGATGGATCTGGCCAAAATAATGAAAGTTGCGTACATATCTCAGGAAGATGCGTGATTTTTCGTAGAATTTTTCGAATTTTCTACAGGGAGAAAGCTCAAATTCGTGACAGCCAAAAATCTGTTACTGCGCAGAAATCCAAATCTTGCATCAACTTTCAATATAGAACTTTACTTGGCACAACAATGCGATAAAATAAAGATACAAAGGAGTTGCTACAGAAGTGACAAAACTCCTTGACTCAAAGAAAATAAAAATAACAGCAAATAAAAACGATGGGTTGTCTCCCATAAGCGCTTTTCTTTAAAGCCTTTTAGCTAGGCATAGTGATTTTTATGATGCCCACATAAAGATGAGAGTTGAAACATAAAAGAGAGCATCAAGAAGCATATATAAAACATGTTTAAATCTAACACTCTTTCTATGCATAGGAGTCTTGTAAGAAAACAAGTCAATGAAGAACAAAGTGACTAGCATAGAAATGCAAAACAAGTGTAACTTCAAAAATTTCAACATAAAGAGGAGACTTAATATTATTGTGATATATGAAATGTGTCTCCCTCTCTCATAAGGACCAGTAGGTCTTAAAGTACCCAGCAAATAAAAGCAAATCAAGAGAAAGCTCAAAACATTCATCATAAAGAGAAGAAATTTAGTAACATGAAGATTTCTATAACCATACTTTCCTCTCTCAAAATAATTTTCAGCGGCATCATGAATAAACTCAACAATATAGCTATCACATAGCATTCTTATCATGATCCACATGCATAAAGTATCATTACTCTCCACATAAGTGAACATTATCATTAGTAATAGTGAGAGTAAAAGTATCACATCCATCATTGTAATCATCATAAATAGGAGGCATAGAATAATCAAAATGATTTTTATCCTCAATAGTAGATGGACTGAGAATATCATATTCATCATTGTAAACATCATATATAGGAGGCATATCATAATCAACATAAACTATATCCTCAATAGTAGGTGGACTGAAAATATCACAATGATTATAATCATCATATATTGGAGGCAAAGTATATCAAAGCAAATTTCCTCCTTAAAGCTTGGGGGACTAAAAATATCATATTCATCACAACTAGCTTCCCCAAGCTTAGACTTTTCCATAGCATTGGCAATAATGGTGTTCAAAGAATTTATAGTAATACCATTGCTACCATCATGCAAACAAGCCTCCATAGGTTTTTTAATTTTCTCTTCAAAAGCATCATGTCCTAATTCAATATAAAGTTCATAAAGATCTCTAATTTTTTTTGTTTTCCATTAAGCCTAACTAGTGAAAATAAAAACAAGAAACAAAAAGATATAATTGCAGAATCTAAAGGAAATAACTTCGAGCACTCACACACTAGCAACAATACTAGAAAATAGCTTTGTAGCCAGAGGATGTGAATACCTTTTACCTTACCTCCCCGGCAACGGCGCCAGAAAATAGCTTGATGTCTACGCTTCTATTCTTGTAGACAGTGTTGGGCCTCCAAGAGCAGAGGTTTGTAGAACAGCAGCAAGTTTCCCTTAAGTGAATCACCCAAGGTTTATCGAACTCAGGGAGGTAGAGGTCAAAGATATCCTCTCAAGCAACCCTGCAATTAAGATACAAGAAGTCTCTTGTGTCCCCAACACACCCAATACACTTGTCAGATGTATAGGTGCACTAGTTCGGCGAAGAGATAGTGAAATACAAGTGATAGGATGATTATAAGTAGTAACTGCAATCTGAAATAAAGATGGCAGCAAGCAAACATGTAGCAGAACTTGTTGTAAACGGTGTTTCAATGCTTAGAAACAAGGCCTAGGGATCATACTTTCACTAGTGGACACTCTCAACAATGATCTCATAACTGAATAATAAAAGCTACTCTTAAACACTCTCTTGTTGGATAACAAACACCATTCATTGTGTAGGGCTACAAAAGCACACCTCAAGCCGGAGTAAACAAGCGCCACAACGTCATAAAGGAATCACACACGGTGCACACACTGTCACCTTTACACCGTGGAGAGTACCGGAGTTCATATTAAAGTAACCTATAGAGTGCATAATAGATAAAGAGTAACATCTACATATTCAACTAGATTAGCACAACTGAACACAAGTAAATACTACTCGGGATTATTCTCCTTCTTGATGAAGCAAGAGTACTATGCGTAGGGCTGCAAAGCACACCTCAAAGTCTGAGTAAACAAACACCACAATTCCCAAGAATAAGCCATGATAAATGTCTAAATTATTCATAGAGTCACACAAGTACCCACACTGTCACCTTGATACCGTGTTGTCACAATGACTCCAGAAACTAGACAAAATCACTTGAGTAGCATAAACATTATTAATGTATTCAGCGATACTAGCAATACACATGATCACATAAAGATCACACCATGTGAGAGAGAGATGAACCACATAGCTACCGGTAGAGCCCTCAGCCTCGGGGGAGAACTACTCCCTCCTCATCATGGGAGTCAGCAGCGGCGATGAAGATGGCGGTGGTGTCGATGGAGATGACTCCGGGGGCAATTCCCCGTCCCGGCGGCGTGCCGGAACAGAGATTCTGTCCCCCGAAACTTGTCGTCGATGGCGGCGGCGCTGCGGAACTCTTCTGGAAATATGACTTCGTTGTAACATCCCAAATTTATAATAAGAGTAAATAAGACCCAAAATTCAGAACCAACAAAAACTTTTTTGAATTGTTTCACAAATGATTGTGTTTTCCCTTTATTCTTCTGTTTGACCTTGTGTAACTGATGATTATGATTGGTTGACTAGTAAATGTCAACCCAAGAAATAATCCTAAGTTAAAAATATATTTACAACTCTGGTGACCATGTTATGACAAGAATATATTCCATAGATCTTTTCCATTCCTATGTTGGCCAAAAGTCTACTTCAATAATGATTTGGTTTTAGCAACAAATAAATATCCTTTAAATTGAGACAGTAAAAGTATTTCCAAAATTATGTGTTCCAAGAATATGGAGGTTCATATGATATCTCCTATCTATTCTTCAACCTTGATATTTTTACAATTCCTATTTTAAAACTCCTATGTTTCAACTCCATTTTAAAAAGGAATACTAGTGGGGAATATATTACCTCATATTTCCCTTTATCAAACCATTTTGAAAACTATTAAGTTATGAGTTGATATATCCCTTAAACAACATCTTGTCATAATTGAGTGTGACCATTTTTACAAAATAGTATTGTTAGTTATGGAAAAGGTGTGTGATTTATTCTTGTGGTTTGGAGTGTGTGGTCTTGTTTGAGATATGGATATTGTTGTGTTGTTAATATTGTTGTGCTGTTACTATTGCTGTGTTATTGCTGTTGTGTGTGATTTTCTTGTGAGGATAATTCCTCAGAGGTGTTATTACTAAAATAGGACACACTTGGCAACCAAATTTTGGAGTGCAACTTGAGGAAGAACAAACCCTCTAAAATTAGGCACCCCCAAGTTAAACTCCTAAAATTTAGGGAGATGATCTCAATAAAACTCCCTCTCTATCTATTCCTCTATTCTATGAAAACAATTATATTTTCTTTACCCAAAATTCTAGAGAAGGAGATGAAATGATAATCCTCTCCATTTCATATCACTCTCTCTTCAAGTAACCTACTTGTCGATTTAAAACAAACCCCTCCATTCTTTATCAAAGAGGAAATGAAGGTCTTGAGTTAAAAAAATGATCTTCATAACTAAATTCCCTCCCAAATTCTCTATTTCCTCCAAACCAATTTTCCCTCTATGAAAGATAAATTATTTTGAAGCTACCTTATTTGTCAAGGAAGTTCCAAAAGTTCAACACAATATTTTATCACTGGTTTTAAAATATTAAAGGAGTATCAAAGTATTAATTTCCAAAAATGATTTATTTAAATCCTATGAACAAAAATGGAGCAAAACATTTTATTTGGTAAAACCAATTTTGTGGAGCTTCCTCATATATATGGGGGCTACATGAATTTTCTCTAATTTTTGTAAAATGTTTAAGCACCTCAATTAAATTCCGGAAACCCTACTGGTTTAAAAGGAAATAAAAGAAAGAGACAAGGACCTATCTGTGAGTGGAAAAACAAGTTCAGGGGCCTCTTTGCAAAAACTTCGTTGACCTCCTGTAGCAACAACGCTGCCCGGCACGGCGCCGTGCTCCTCACGCCGGCGTTGCCGTGGTCGCCGCCCCCCCCCCCCCCCCCCCCCCCCCGTGCACCCCTTCCCCGCGAAGCCTGGCCTCTGACTGCTCTGCTCTCCCCTTCACCTCAGCTCTGCCCCCTGGAAACCGTGGCACCTCCCGCACGCTGTCGTGCCCCACGTCGCCGTGTTCGCCTTGCTGCCGTGCTCCCCTCGTCGTCAATGCCGTGGCCCCCTCCCTCCTTGCTGCGGGGGAGAAGATAAGAGCACCGCCCGCCTCTCCTCTGCCCCCTCACTCATTTCCTCCACTCTCTCCCTCTCTCATTTTCTTCCATGAACACGAACCCCGGTCGAAGCCGCCGACGCGCCCCGCCGGCGATAGAGACCTCCCCGACCGAATCCAAGCCTACCAAAAGCCTCACCGCGTCGTCCTCTCTCTCTCTCCATGCGAGGAATCGCAGATTGGAGCCCGGGATCGCCGTTGTCGTCCTCAACTTCGTCCTCCCGGCCGCGGCTTGTCGAGCAAGCTCGCGAGCAGCTCAGCCCACCGTTCCTCGCCATTATCGCATCCATGTGTTCCCCTTGCCAAGCTCTTCCTCACGGACATCCCCATTTCCTTTCAGGTCGCCGGAGCCGCCGATGCCGTCGCCGCCGTGCTCCTGCCTTGCTTCGCTCTGCTCGACCATCGAGAGGAAGAAGGAAACAGCCCGGTACCGTTTCGCCGCGCACATGGGCCGCAAGCTGGGCCTCTCCCGTGTTGCTCAGCCCAGATCCAGCCATCTCCAGTGCCAGATCCAGCCCGTTAATCTTTTTTTTCTTAAGGTTGTTATTTACTTCCTTATATATCTGTTTCTGGACCTTTAGTTTAAATCGTTTTAAAATAGTTTAAGTGCATCTTTGGCCAAACCAAAAATCATGGAGGTACACTAGCATATTCCTAGCCAGATCCCAGTGGTAGATACACTATTGGATAAATATTTTTGGAGAAAATAAATGTGAGCTAAACTACTGCTCCTCACCAAAATATCAATAACTATTTTTCTAAGATAGCTATTGATGCAAATCAACTGGTTTGGAAAGATCTAAGTGATACCTAGCCATATAAATTTGCCTCGTATGCAAAAGAGCTTCCTATCAAAAATGGCATGCATTTTGGTAAATGACCAGAGAGCCATTTTAGGATTTTTGTAAATTGTTTGGTGATGATTTTTGGTGTGAATCCACTTGTGTGAGCTTCTGTATGATTAGGAGTACCTAATCCTAGCTTGGTGTGATTTTTAGAGCTATAGATTATTTTCGGTGTATTTAACTAGGTGTTATGCTTTTCTGTTAATTAATGTTTATAGTTTTATTTAACTATATAGGGTGTGTTAGTATCTCTTTTGTGTTTTCTAGCATGTATAGGTGTGATATTAATTACTAGGAGTGTGTTAGCTCTGTATATTAGCACTTTGGAAAAAGTTTAGTATTGCATTTAGTTATCTAGTGTTAATATTACTAGGGTAGTATTTTCCTAGATTCTCCTAGTTAATAGGACTTGTTTTAGTAGAAAATCCTTAGTGTGACGTTTGTTTTAGTTAGTATTGCTAGATCATCAGTAGCATGCCGTATTGCTACTGGTTTGATAACATGTTAGGAAGAGTTTAGTGTTGCTGGTGTTTATTAGGGAATAATATCCCTAGTATGGATATTTCCTAGAATTTCCTAACTTTTAGGAATTGTTTGTAAATAAAATCATTTGTGTGCATAAAATTCAGAATTGATGGTTGAACATCAGTAGCCTTTCTTAGCTACTGATATTGTAGCATGTCATCCCTTGCTACCTATTATTTGGCCCTAGCTTGTGTAGCAGTGTTAGACCACTGATTTGTAAAAGACCCTTGTAAGTGTAGATCCTAGTCTATTGCTTAATTAATTAGTTTGATGCTTGTGGTGGTTATTTGTTTTGTTCCCCACTCGTGGTTTTGTTGGTGTATTGAGTGTTGTTATTCCCTGTTTGCGACGCTAGATAATACCGATACCGGAGTGGTCTTTGGAGAGGAACTATTGAAGGAGGATGGGAGTTTATTTCTTTAATCAGTGAGAAGAAGACCAAGGACATTATGCTGAAGCCAGGCAAGCTACTTCACTGAGCTTGCATCTTTATACATCTATCTTAATCACAGGAGTTCTTCGCAAGTATCAAAGATTTTTGAAAACCTCTTACAAAATACATGAAAACTATTTTGCCACCTTGTGTAGAAATATAAGGTAGTTATTCTACAACTATAGGATGGGAAAAACAATAGTATTCAAAACTCCCTTGAAAATACTTGAATAGAGATGAAGTACCGAAAGGTCGGTATGAAGGTGAAGAAACAGAGAATGGTGTTGTTTTTGGAAAGAAAAATGCACATTGTGTCCTTGTACTTACATCCCCAGCCGAAAAAAAATCTGTGCGACCACATTTACCCACATATGGGAAAGGGCGTAGTCATATATTTGCTCGTGTTAGTACTGGATGCCTCAACAACGAGGATGACCTCGTTCCATGAGGGGATGGTCTGAGGACCTGCCCTGACCCGGGTCCTCTAAAGAGAAGAGGATTTGTAGGGCCATTAAAATTCGCCGGGCAGAACTACGAAGTCCTCACACTTAGTTTCTGAGGATTTAAGTGTCGATGGAACCAGTTTCGTAGCGGTAGGATCCTATACTAGCATGAGCAAAGGACAGGCTATGGCCGGGAACTCAACTTCGCATACCCCTGGTATGGCGGGACGTGGCTGACACGATGAGTGACCGGATGGGTGTGGGAAAAGCGTACTACCTCTGCAGAGGGTAAAACTATTCGAATAGCCGAGTCCTCGGATATGGACAGTTGGGAAGAACTGCTAAGACCATGTGCAAGTTTTGGGCAAGTTTTGAAAGGTGTTTAAGTTTAAAATGAAATTGAAGGGGAGATGCTGTTACATACCTATACTAATGAGTTAGTATGAGGTTGTTGAAGTTAATTGGACCATAATGAGTTATGGTCGGGAAAAAGGAGGAGTTTTTGAGAAATAACTAAAATAATGATTTCTTAAAGGATAGTTATAAACTTCTTCTTACCTTTTTAAATAAATATATAGAGATGTTTTTCAATAAAGATATAAAGATGTTTTTCAATAATAAAAGTCTTTGAAATAAAAATAAAACTAAAATAGTGCATACTCAAGTTGGGGTAGTTTGCGAGTACAATCAAATGTACTCATATTGGTTTCGTCCCTGGCTATTGTCTTAGCCAGATTCTAGAGAAGAGCAGATTAAGGAAGACGGTTTCGATGACGTCAGTGCGAACTAGGGCGCTTCCCAGTCAGTTGCTGCCTATAGGGTTCTGGCAAATGACTTGGGCTCCACGTTGTTTGGTGATTTCCGCTGCAAGCATCTGATGAAGCTGATCACTTCCATCAAGTAAGTAAATAAATTCGGTATGTATGGATGTTCTTTGGTTACCAAGTTTAATTGTGCTTCAGCGACGCACTGATCATGGGATCGCTGATATGTAGGCACAAGGGTATTTCGGACAGTTAGTCCGGGGTCCCCACAGACTTGGTATCAGAGCCATCCTGACTGTAACAGACCTTAGTTAGCATGGACGTTAGTTAGGAAAGAAAATATTTTGTTAAAAATATGTTAATACCAAAAATATATCTTTATCTAGGGAAGTCCCAAAAATGACTTCCACTCTTCTCATCTTCTCAATTAATTTCTGAGTCTTACTTTTCTATTTTAAAATTTACCAAGGATTTCTCTACTCCCTCTTACCCGTTCAAAATACTTGACGATGAACCCAAGTGAGACCTAACTAGCTAGCACCTACAAGAAGAAGCCTCCATCTTGAATATTCAACATTCAACATCACGGTGGTTGATTTGCAAATGCCAAGATCATCGACACCAACAAAGCAAGAGACCTCCGAAGACCTCAGCTCAACCTCAGCAATTCTACTCAAGTTGCTACTTCGACAATCTCAGTTTCTCCAGCTGAAGACTAAGGCGACGAAATGAAGATTTCAGCACCCCTGTTTAACCAAGACCCATAGGAACAACATATGATAGGAACCTTGGTTGTTTCACCCCGATTACCACGCGTATTAGACATCCGTTGGTACTAGACGTACCTTGTGTGCACCTTGCTTGTGTGTACTCTGCTTGTGTGTTGTTTGTGAGATGGAAAAAGGAGTTTTACAAAAAGAAAAGTTTAGTTTCCTTTTTGCCACCTAAGTACACCTTGTTACGGATGTAAACCCGCCAAGGAACAGCTTTCTAAAATATTTTTCCCTCTCATCTAAACCATCTCCCAAACAGAACTGGCGGTTCCGCAAGATACAAAAGACCCCCGATCTTTAACCAAATAGCCTGAGATTTTTGTATCCTTTCAAAAGTCCGACTTAGAAAACCCTCCAGAAAATTTTGTCCTAGTAAGAGGAACAAGATATCGAATACTCTCTACTTCAACCCTGAGGCCCAAGACTCTACGACCTTCTGCCAGCCGGATAGCGGCCTTCCTACGTCGTTCTGAACAACCACCTCAAGCTATCGAGAAAGATGAAGATTCAAGACCCGACGTTCGATGGCACTAGTTGGATCCCGTCGGACTAACAAAAGATTATGATAGCTAACATGACTAACATAATTGATCTAACATTAAATCTCTCATCTAACCAAGTTTTCCAAAATTACTAACTGTTTTTTTTCTAGACAAAGGAAAGAGGTGCCATAGGACGACTCAAAACTATTTGGTGGATGCTGTTGGTAAAAAAAAAAATGGGGTTTAGAATAGAAGTGAAAACTTGGAGTGGAACGATAAATTAATTGGGTTTGGACAAATGATATATCTGATTTATGCTCTGGGGCTAACCAGTTGTGGTCCCCAACCATTGGTGGTTATCTGGAGCTAGAAGGTGTGACCCTTGATTTAAGGTTTAGAAATAAAGGTGAAAGTTCTTGGATTTTTAGGAAGCACTTGCTGATAAAAGGATAATTGGGTTGGTTAGAAGCAAGTAAATTAAGAAAAATACTCCGGTGTTGGAATGTTTAGGGTGATTCTTAGCGCAAGTAACCTTTGCAATAGACTCTTATGGAATTATAGGAAGTGATCAAAGATGAGTTAGCAAATGAGCAGATCGTTGTATGCAAGAAATAATTGGTGGAGGATAAATGAATGCTTATCGGATTCTAGGAATCAATATGACTTGGTCTAGTAGCCAGACATTCTAGGTGACAGAAGTTTTCAGAGCTTGTCACGCTCTGTTTGGATTGTTTTTGGAAAGATCATTTATCTTTGATTATGAGATCAAGGCCCAAAAGTGTTGAGATAAAAATCTGAATTTGGTTAGAAAGTGGGTCAATTCTGGATGATATGATCACATGATTGTTGGATGCTTTATTTAGCTTTGATGATATGGTCGTAGGAAAATGACAACCGACGGAGTCAGACATTATGAGATATGCCTATCTGGAGAGAAAAATCAATCAGGAAATAATTGGTGGAGCACTATGATTTTTGTGATAGAAGGCAATGGGAAGACTATGCCTAAAAAGATTTGATGGGTACCCGATAGATTGAACTATACTATGCTAAAGAGTTTATACCCGAGGAAGATGAGGGTGGATTAAAATTTTTAACTTGGGCAGGATTATGTTTCAAATTAATTGGTTGATAGTAGTGGCCTTACCAGAAATATTGGGATGGTATTTTGAAAAATTGAGAATTAGAGACCTAGGTAAAGTTGATCGCTCAGGATCATAGGTATAATAAGTTTGATGTCTAAGGTATGGTACCCAACTCCCTTGAAAACTAACATAAGCCCCTCAACCACAAAGTTTTCCCGGAAACCCTAACTATTCTGGTGCACTCTAACTTACATGTGAAGACACCTGCGAAGCTGCGTGAAGACCCGGAACCAAAGAAGCGATATACCAGACTATCATTGAGTATTTGGAAACTCTTATATCAGAATCTATTATTCTTAATCTCTCAAGAAATAGTGTGATATTCCAATGTTCATGTTATATAGAAGTAGTTTGGTAACAAGCCTCATGAACTTGTTAGCAATTCACTTTTGTATGCTCAAACAATGGAGTGTCATACACAAATAAACGGAACATCAGATAATTCAGTACATCTCAGCCTCTGGAATATGAAAAGTGATTTGATGACAAGACTAGCTACCTTGTTAACAAATTCTTCTTGTATGACTAAGGCAATTTGATGACATAAAAGACACCCACATTCTTATACAACTAACCAATGGAAGGCCTCGCGACATCAAGTTGTCAAGATCTCACCTGGCAACCTTACTGAAGAAGCAACGACCTCGGAAGAGTAGTCAACCCCAAAACCCGTACCTCAAAACTCCCCTGTACCCCCGGGCAAATCTCGAGGACGAGATTTATTTTAAGGGGGGAAGGATCTGTAACATCCCAAATTTATAATAAGAGTAAATAAGACCCAAAATTCAGAACCAACAAAATTTTTTTTGAATTGTTTCACAAATGATTGTGTTTTCCCTTATATTCTTCTGTTTGACCTTGTGTAACTGATGATTATGATTGGTTGACTAGTAAATGTCAACCCAAGAAATAATCCTAAGTAAAAATATATTTACAACTCTGGTGACCATGTTATGACAAGAATATATTCCATAGATCTTTTCCATTCCTATGTTGGCCAAAAGTCTACTTCAATAATGATTTGGTTTTAGCAACAAATAAAATATCCTTTAAATTGAGACAGTAAAAGTATTTCCAAAATTATGTGTTCCCAAGAATATGGAGGTTCATATGATATCTCCTATCTATTCTTCAACCTTGATATTTTTACAATTCCTATTTTTAAAACTCCTATGTTTCAACTCCATTTTAAAAAGGAATACTAGTGGGGAATATATTACCTCACATATTTCCCTTTATCAAACCATTTTGAAAACTATTAAGTTATGAGTTGATATATCCCTTAAACAACATCTTGTCATAATTGAGTGTGACCATTTTTACAAAATAGTATTGTTAGTTATGGAAAAGGTGTGTGATTTATTCTTGTGGTTTGGAGTGTGTGGTCTTGTTTGAGATATGGATATTGTTGTGTTGTTAATATTGTTGTGCTGTTACTATTGCTGTGTTATTGCTGTTGTGTGTGATTTTCTTGTGAGGATAATTCCTCAGAGGTGTTATTACTAAAATAGGACACACTTGGCAACCAAATTTTGGAGTGCAACTTGAGGAAGAACAAACCCTCTAAAATTAGGCACCCCCAAGTTAAACTCCTAAAATTTAGGGAGATGATCTCAATAAAACTCCCTCTCTATCTATTCCTCTATTCTATGAAAACAATTATATTTTCTTTACCCAAAATTCTAGAGAAGGAGATGAAATGATAATCCTCTCCATTTCATATCACTCTCTCCTCAAGTAAACCTACTTGTCGATTTAAAACAAACCCCTCCATTCTTTTATCAAAGAGGAAATGAAGGTCTTGAGTTAAAAAAATGATCTTCATAACTAAATTCCCTCCCAAATTCTCTATTTCCTCCAAACCAATTTTCCCTCTATGAAAAGATAAATTATTTTGAAGCTACCTTATTTGTCAAGGAAGTTCCAAAAGTTCAACACAATATTTTATCACTGGTTTTAAAATATTAAAGGAGTATCAAAGTCTTAATTTCCAAAAATGATTTATTATAGCGAGATTGTGCGAACGAGGAGAAGACTCGTTTCACTGTCCCAATGGCGACAGACTGTGATATGTGAGTAGCGACCAGTCAAGCACCATCATGGTTTTGGTTACCGGTCGGGAAATCCGGTTACCGACCTGCACCATCATGGTTTTGGTTACCGGTCGGGAAATCCGGTTACCGGTCGGTAACCGGATATCCCGAGCACCCTCGGGAAATGGTCGTACCGGACGAAAAATCCCGAAATTTTGAATTTTAGCGAAAACTTTAGGTAAATGGTTAAACTGGGAACCAAACATTTTGAATTTTCGAATTTCAAATTTCAAATTCGTCCGGTAATCGGTCGGGATTTTCAGGTAACCGCGCTAACCGGAAATCCCGACCACCCTCGGGATTTTTTTTTCTACCGGTAACCAAAACCTTGAGCACCATTAGTGTTGCAGGTTAATTGCAGCACTAGCACAATTTGAAAAGGAAAAGAAATGCAGAACCAGCACTTAGCTGGAAGTAAAAATATCGTTGACTGATTATATATACAATTTGAAAAGGAAAAGAAATGCAGCACCAGCACTTAGCTGGAAGTAAAAATATCGTTGACTGATTATATATGCAGGAAGCAGGGAAAGCTCATGCAAGCAAGGATTTGGCATTATATAGGTGTTTCTTGGCCCATGTATTATGCCGAGGCGCGATTCTTGGGTATGGATTGGATTCTATATAACTGGGGCTAGGTTATGCTCGGATCTATTCAGGCCAGTCGCAACATATCACAGTCAGATAGCATCGAATTTTTGAAATTGCTATTATATCCTTACTTCGGCTACCGGTCAATTATGCACCAAACGAACAAACGTCCGAACGAAGATGGAAGATTTTTTAACAACGAACATCTCTGACACTGTGAGATTGAAAAAGCTAGAACTAAGGGAGGAGCACAGGCGGAACACTACCTGCGGCGAAGCAGCAGCCGACTCGACCTGCGCAGCGGTGGGGAGGCGCATGACGGAATCAATCCACGGCGCGACCTGATTGAGTGCGGCGAAACGATCCATGCGTCGGCTCAGCTCAGCTCTCCGGCGGCGGAGGCGCATTAGCCCGCCGCGGGCTTCCTCTCCGCACCCGGAACCACCCGGCGTCCGCGCAAGGGACACCCGCCCGAGAGGCGAAGGAAGTGCGGTGCGCTGCGGGCGAGCTGGTAAGAGCACGGAGGGCTTCCCGAGGAGATGGGAGTGAGGACCTGGCACGGCCGCGCCGCAGCAAGGCTGACACGCCGGCGTCTGGGCGGTGAGGTGCAGAGTGTTGAGAGCCCAGAACAGCAGAAGCATCGGGCCGTTTCTCGGCCTCGGGCGGCCCAGGTATACAGAAAGTGTGTGCCCCGGCACGCAACACCGGCATTCAGGTGGCCCAGCATATGCAATTCACAAATCGACAGCATCTGAAAAACAACATCAAGGGGATGGGGCGATGGATCGATCATAGCGCCGTTGTTTGTAACTGAGAAGCCTCGCCACCCCCTCATGGCCACCTTTGGTCGATGATCTTGCACGATTTTTTTTTTTTTTTTTTGAGATTTCCTGGTCTTTAGTACATCTTGTAGTATCTGAACTCACGCACTACACACTCCACACACACACAACACCACACACACGCCACCCGTGCGCAAGCTAGACCTAACCAGACTATACTAAGACTTGAGCCTCCGCGAGGCTAGATCTTCCGGAAAACCCTGCGGTGGTGGGCACACCACAATACCAGTGTAGAACCGCGGTGGAAATTGGCTCCGGAACACTGTTCACGTGAACAGTGTTTTGCGCTGGCCACTGTTCACGTGAACAGTGCCGCAGCCCACCATCGCGCCACTGCGCGCCCTCATGATCTTGCACGATCGATCATGCAAGAGCGCGCCTTCCTAGTCCGGTAGTCCCCACGACACACATGCACATCCCTTTCACCCACTTCTACCCATGCTTCGCCACTAACCAACCAACAACACGACCAAAAGCTTCTCCCATATGCATGCACAAAGCAAGACTCCTTCCATCACAATTTGCATGAAAGTTAATATTTTCGATCTTACTTACAAGTTACAGCAAGCAAGCAAGCAGCAAGCATGGTGACGCAAATCCAATCACTAACGATCGAGTGCTTAACTTGTAATACTAATTCTACTGCTACCTTGTTACCCAGCAGTTCACTCCGAAACGACTGCTCTTTGCGCCCTTCATCTCGCCGCAGTCGCATAGCAGGTAGCTCAGCATGTTCACCACGCTGGTTCCGATGGACGTCACGTTAAGCACCGGGCTCACCCTTACCCCGCCGCTGGCCCTACCATTTCTACTACCACCGTACCCGTAGTAGTAGACCGATCTCGCACCACCACCGCCGCTGTGGACACCGGCCGCCGTCGTCGCCGCCGGAGCGACTTTCTTGCAATGCGGGCGGTGGCCTGCGGACTGGCTACGCTTGAGCGGGAACGCGGGGCAGGTGAACCTCCCGGACGCCGCCGCGGCGGAGTTGACGCTGCTGCTGCGCGCGAACGGGGACGCCCACGAGCGCGCTGGCGGCGGCCTGGTCGTCGTCTTCTGCCACGCCGGCGCCTGGGGCTGCGTGCCGCGGTGAGCGAGCGGGGTGGTTGGAGGGAGGGGTGGCACGGGCAGCAGCTTCCGTCGGCGAAGAGCCGGTCGGCCGGCGCGACGTCGTCTGCCGCAGAGTTGGCGAAGTCGAACTCCGGCTCCCGTCGCCTCCGCCGTGACATGAAGAAGGATGTGTCTGACCGGTTGGGTGTGGAAGGTTGCGTGGTGGCCGGAGCCGGACATGTGGCGAAGGTGGCGAGGTCGTGGGAGAAGGAGATCCGGGGGCTGATCATCTCTGTTGTTGAAGCTTCCTCCTCCATTGGATAGTTGGGTCGATCAGGTGATGTTGTCAGTCTGTCAGGGAGAATGTGAGAGCTAGTACTAGAAGGGGAGTGAGAGGAATGTGGATATAAATAGGAGGTGTCGTGTGCCAGGACGTACGACCGGGACCGCGCGTGCTGTACAAATCTCGCAAACGAACATGAGAGTGAGGATTCCATCTCACTCGCACGTATCCTGGTCCCTTGGTCGGTCACCTACCTACGTGAATGACACCGATTTTTTTGGTTCATTGAACGTGAATTCCCGGCAATCCAACCAGGCTAGTTCAGCCGATTGATCCCAGTTCACTTTTTCAACTTACTGTAAATTCGTCTGTTGGTTTGTTCTACCTTATGACATTTGATCACTGACTGATGGCTTTACTTAGCTGCTCTGATCATGGACATTTTCCCCAAGACTTTTTGACGGAAAATGCAGTCGGAGCTGCTTCCCCAAGACTTCCTTTCTTGCATCAGAAATGAATTTGCCAATAATTCTGTACGGACACAAAATCGCGTTGCAAGATTGCTACGATCGCACTGTAGATGCGGCATGGCTCGACATGCATGGACAAGAGAGAAACCCGCGCGAAGCAAAGCAAGCAAGCAATGCCAGCACACTTGCACAGAAACAGAATATGATGGGGGAGGGGAGGGGTGAATGAATTAATGTAGTCTAGTCCCTGTCTCCATGAATGATGAATGAATTACCAGCGCAAACATTGCGGCATGGGCTCGCTTCCATTTCGTGCGTATTTCCATCAAAACCTTTCAAACCATGGCCTCTCCGGACAGGCAATCACTGCAGAAAAGGAAGGTTCGAACCTGCCATTTTTGGATCGGTGAGAACTGAAAATGACATTGAAATCTGCTCTGCCGGCCTGTAGATGATACAGAAGGGGACAAGGACATTGAAATCTCGCTCCTTTTGCCTAGACAAGTGAAACATCTGTCTGCATCGCGGTAGAAGAATCCATCGAAACAATGCCCAAGGTAAATATTCGGCATCCATCGGAATTTGCAGTGTAGTATAGTACACCATAGCTGCATTGCAAACCAAATATTGGGCAATCCAATCGAATGGCCGTGTTCCTTTCGGACAGTGGGCGCGCCCAAATTATTATTGTTCGACAGACACGCACACACGCCTTCACTCTCTTTTGGGCAACGCTGGCTGGACCAGAACGGATTTGATTGGGAAGAATTATTGTGCTGCACCACACAGGCACACACCCAACTGATCTAACTATATTGGGGTCTAGCTACACGAACTTTCACCAACCTCTTGAACCAGCAAGTTAAGCAAGCAAGCATGTCTCACTGATTAACCAGTTAGGCCCGTTTGGAACACGGGAATTTCGTAGGAATTCTAAAGGATAGGATTTTTATAGGAAAGTTTTCCTAAGTGTCGTTTGGAACGTAGGAATAGGAAAAGGAATCTCACAGGAATCGGTTCCTACGGTTCACAATTCACAGGAAAAGAAACATTTGATCGAACCTCTAGGAAAGTTTCCTGCGTTGACAAGCCAGCTCTGGCTGTTACCAAGTTTAATAAAAAATGCTGGCTCTAGTGCATGGCTAATTACTACTAGTATACATCGTCGACACGCCAGCTCCGGCTGTTAACAAATTTATTAATAAAAAAAGCTAGTTCCATTGTTACGTGTGCATGGCTAACTACTAGTATACACTGTTGCTAGTTCCATTTGTCTGTTTACAAAAGATAGTTTTTCAAACCTTACAAGATATATGATTTCCTATCCTCCAATCCAAACGACTACTATTTTTCATTCCTGTGTTTTACAAGCCTGTAGGATTGGTGAGGTATGGCTTCCCAATTCCTGTATTTTTCCTGTTCCTATCTTTTTCCTATCCTATGTTCCAAACCGGGCCTTACAGTTGCACTGAAATGTTAGTTCCACCGAACGAGAAAAAAAAAACAATGCCGTGCTGGTGGTGAAGATGAGCTGGTATAGCCGCGGCCTAGGGATTAGGGATGGTGGTCAAAGTGTATGGGGCCTCTGCCCCTCTGAAACAGGAGCGCCCATGTATTCAGGGAAGCATGTAGAACAAATGTTTGGACGTGTGTATAGTATACCTGTTTTAGGTTCCTAGGGGAGAGACTGTTCCTTCTCGGCGCCCACTGTGCTCATGTCTTTGACTGGCATCGATCGGTGTCTTCTACGGTGCTGCCTGGTTAGGGGTTACAGCTTCTGACAGTGTTTCGTCGCAAGGGGTCCAGCCATCTCCTGGATCTATGGTGGTGGATCTTGGCATCTTGTAGCCACCCTCCACTGTTTAACTCGGGAACGAACGAGAAAGGGAATGTAGAGGCAAGTTGAAGGAGGAAAGTGTACAGCCACGTTTACATGTCTTGGGAAGATGACGAGCGGTTAACTCATCAAATCACATGTTTAAGGACCTAGGATTGAGATTACGAGGGAGAGAACGTGGTAGAGCTGGTAGTTTCGTCGGCTGACAAGCAAAAGCAGGGATTTACCCAGGTTCAGGCCTCCGGAGAGTAACACCCTACTTCCTGCTTGTCTGGTATTGATCGTATGAGATTATGCGGGCTACAATGGGGTCCTGGCGAGATGTCGATCTCGCTAGGGTTTTGGTGGTTCGAGTATTGCATGTTCTGGATCGGCAGCCCTCCCAGCCTTTATATAATAGGCTAGGTCTTGGGAGTTCGCAACCGACCATGTTTACATGTAAGGAAAGTCTAAACCGACTATGACTATGTCTAATCTTGGAGGGTACTCCATCTTGTTGGGCCTTTCGTCATGGGCTTCATGTAGGATAGTTGGGCCTTAGTCGACACGTGCACCAGGTACCCTTATGGTAGGGTACCCGGGATGTATATCCTTGTCAGAAGATTTGCCTTCTTTCTTGTTTTATCCTTTTTTTTAACAAGTCAAAAGCTTTGCCTATTTCATCGAATAAGAAGAAGTATAGTTACAAAACGAGTCAAAGACTCGGGAGCACGCGCTACTCTCGAGGCACGATGGAACTCAAACGTTTTGCCCCGCAATATTCCAAAGAGATGTGTTCCTCTTAACAGACGAGAGGATTACATTTGGGCATAGAAACGATTTCGTAAAAAACTCTAGCGTTCCTCTCATTCCAAATCTCTCAAGAGGTGAGAAGGAACAAATATGCGAGGCCATTGCGCGTTTGGCCGTTGGCGCCGACGGGAGCACCACCAAATTCTGACCGAGTTGAAAGCATGCCAAGAATATATTGATGTGGAGGACCCCAAGCCGAGCGAATTTTTAATGGCTCGCCATATGCGGAGGGAATAACGACACTTGAACATGATGTGCGTCGCGGTCTCCGGTTCCCGCTTACAAAGTTGACAAAGCCCACAATTTGGCCAACCTCTCCGCTCAAGGCGGTCCGTCGTCCATGCCGTGTTTTGAAGAATCAACCACGCAAAGAATTTGCATTTGGGAGGAGCCCAAGTACCCTAGACCACCGGTTTCATGAAGGATGTAGGAGGCTCCTCAAATTGGACAAAGTATGCCGAGGTCGTGGAGTATTATCGTTAGTCAACTTCCAAGTAATAGAGTCCAAAGCATCCTCATCTAGGTGAAGTTCTTGGAGCTTGCTCCAAAGGAGTTAGAATTCATTAATATGAAGGACCGAAATGCCTTACTAGAAGCTCAAATTTCGGATCAAGAAGTCATCATGCAAGGCGTGAAAGACAGTGAAGTTCTTCCTTATAGAAATGGCAAATATGGATGGCGCAATGTCACGTGGCTTGAGGCCCCCAGCCAAGGATACAAAAGTTTACTTTTTCCCGTTGCCCATAGTGATCTCAATGGAAGCATAGAAGAGCTTCACATCTTTCTTGTCACAAGGGTTGCCCAAACCGACCCAAAGACGCTCCGGCTCCGCCCATTCATACCACGACCATCAAAGCCTCAAGGCTCTAGCAAATTTATCAAGATCAACCACACCAAGTCCTCCCATGTCTTTTGGCTGGCAAACCAATTCCCATTTAACTTTGCATTTTTATAATCTGCTCATGGACGATCGGAGGGTCGATCGATGCTTGGTTTGGCCATTTGGGTCACAATCGTTTTTTCTTTCCTTTTTGGAACTTCCAGCGTTGCGTTTAGCTGCTCTTCTTTTGACCAAGGGGAAGCTCGATCCTGATCTTTCAGGCGATTCTTCAGGAAAAACCGAAATCTTTCAAGCACGGGTTTGTTCATTGTTTCCTCGCATATTTTTGAGGAAAAACTGCGGTGTTCTCGTCAGACACTGGTGCCGCTAGGCTGGCATGATACTGGTCATGATTTCGCCTCGTTAGCTTATGGTGTTCCTATTATGATTAGCCTTAATTCAAAGAAAAATAAATCTGCTTTCATAGCTCAGTTGGTTAGAGCACCCGTTTAGTAAGCGGGAGGTCTTGAGTTCAACTCTCAATGAAAGCAATATTTTATTAAACTAGGTAATATGCCCGTGCTTTGCAACGGGTGAGACAAATCTGTGTTTTGAGGCTTACAAAGCAATTGCTCGTTGATACAACTGCAATCACAGAAACCAATTTCAGAACATCCACGACATGTTCATCTGTGCGCCAATAGACATGTTCCACCATTGCCACCTCACCCCACTTCATGAAGGAATTCACCTCAATCCGAGGTCAGAGAATACAGGACGCAGAGGAAGAAGTATTAATCGTTGGTGGAGGACTCATGATGCATATGTGCGGCACCCGTTCAATCATCCGCTCAAACACCGGTGACACGAAGCCTCCAACATCATGGTCCCAACAAAGTCATCATTGTTTTTTTCTCAAAAAAGAAGTCATCATGTTTTGTTCTTCAGCAGATGGATATACCTAGCTGAAACAGAAGAGCAAAGTGTTTCACAATATATTGCTTATACAGAGAGCAGACTATCAGAGTTGCTTTAGGCAAACGCATCAAGGTCATCATTATAAAATCACCACTCTAATCTAACCTTTGATGATACGCCTCGACTTGTTCTCAACCAAATATTGCACCATCTTGCCTATGCCTTCTTGATAGATACTGGAGCAGCCACAGTTTGATGATCTCGCGAGGAAGGTCGGCTGCCGTCGTGGTCCCATCACCAGCTGAGTCATTTGACAGATGAAAATTTGGTTGTTAAATGATGAATTAAAATTATCACATTCAGAAAGAGAAACTGTATTGCTTTGGTTTGTGACATGAAACGATATAATAAAAAAATAGCGCGTACGACATAATGTTTACTTCACGAATCCGCCATGCCCATGGGATCACACAGCTCAATAGCCCAAGCAACTCGTTGACCACTCAATAACCCATGATATAAGACATTCCTTCCTACAAGACAGAAAGAGCTCAATCAAAACCGATAAGTCATGGCAATATATTACAGATGGACAAACCCAACCATGGAAGCAACTGACATATAAAGTCCTACCATGAACCAGATCAATGGGACACTAATGGAGCTGCATATGCCATGATGTTAAACTGTCAATTAATCCCTATTTAACTCAACATCATCAAAATAGATTAATCAACCACTATAGACAACAATCAATTGGAGAGATGATGGATTAGTTCCCTGTATTTTCACATAATTTCAACCATTAAGAAGAATAGTGAAAAATCCAGTCTATTTCCGCTACTAGCCTGCAGTGTACAGTGCTATATAGAGTACAGAGTACTACTATGTAGAAAGAATGAATAGCCGTCAGACAATCTCAATCCTAATGCAACTGCTGCTCCCCAGATCCCTTGTTATCACAAAGGAGGAGAGGAGCTTCAGTTTTCAACAAAAATGGACACACGGTAGAAGAGCTGTAATCTGAATACAAGAACATTCACGAACCGAGAACACCACTGCTGAAATATCAAAGGACGTAAGCTATAAAACTAAAGAGGGGGTAAGCATGGTCTGCTTACAACCCATTCACACATCAGATGCAGAAAACCATCCCTAACTGAAAAAGAGCAGTACTTACGTTGGAGTAAATCCTTGAGGAATTATGGCAAAGGCTTCGATCTCAGCCAGCTTCTGGTCCACCATGGCCGCCTCTACCTGGCGCGACATCACCTGCCCAAGGTTTTTTACAGGATCTATCTGAGCTTCGCAAATGATGCTTGATCAATTTTGTTGCATGTGCATGTATAGCAGGATTATATTTAAGGCTCAGGGCCTGAAGAGCGGATTTATCCATTTATGCTCATTTTCCACGGCCACAAGGATGCCGATTTATGCCTACACTTCAACCCAACCTGCACATCAAAGCATACTTATGATCTCACAACCCAAAAATCTACTTTACAAGAATAGATGTATTGGATCCCAACAAGTTTTCTCATAATCTCTGCCCATGATGCGTTTCTGACTTGTATAGTTATGACGCCAATTCTTCAATATGAGGTGCCACTGCTTATGACTTTAATTTCGTATAGACCAATCTCCTGATGTGTAGGTTCAGAAAATATTGCCTTAGCATTATGAACAAATAGCAATACCTATGAAAAATAATCATTTAACATTTTTCTGACCTTTCTCATAGCCAGTTGGTCGAACACCCTCCATGCGTTGAACACCAACAGAGAAGGCTCGCTGTGAAGTTCATGTCTAGCATTCCCCTCACAAATGTAAACCACACCAGCTTGCAAAAGACGGGGTACATCACAGATGGACTACCGAGTACCGACGAGTTTGTTTTTGCGTCGCCACAATCACCTCAGGTTGCAAAGGCGGGTGGTGCTGGACGAAGAAGGAAACCAAGAATGGGGAACGACACCAGCAGAGGCAAGCAGCGTAGATTGCGATCGGGTCGTGGGGAGCACAGCCGCCCGTGCGGCGGCAGCTGCTGGTAGGGAGCACGAGGGCCGTGCGCGAGGCAGACATGATGGCGCAGGGTGTCGTGCCCACTGCGAGGGAGCCAAAGGCGCACAGGGTGGCGGCGCCGCGGCGGTGTCCTTGTCTGTGATAGGGGCTGACCACGATACGACATGGGGGGAGGCTGGAGGCAGCGTGTTGGAGAGGCGACGGGCATGGGCGTGGGCCTGGCCCATGCCCATGATCGCTAGAGCGCGCGTGACAGAAGAGTGCTAATTTTTTTTTAAATAATACACACAAAAAAATTAATTCCGAAAATAACACGCGGTTTTTTTTTTTGCAAAAATAGGATCCTGTCGTCCTTGGCGAATACGACTTTGACTTGTCGTCCACAGCGAAGACGACAGGTGACATGTCGTCTTTGGTGAGGACGACTAGTGGCGCACATCCACAAATGCACGCCACTGGTAACACTACTAGTGGCGTGCACTTATACATACACGCCAGCAGTAAGCATGTCGTCTTCGCTGTGGAAGACAAGGCAAAGTCGTCTTCGCCAAGGACGACAGGATCCTATTTTTGCAAAAAAAAAATCGCGTATTATTTCCGGAATTTAATTAATTTAGTGTATTATTTAAAAAAAATTAGCCAGAAGAGTTAGGACGAAAAGGTTGACCTACGAGAGGAACCAAATTTTTCTTTTAGATAGGAGAGAAGATAGGAGAGATTTTTGTCTTATTCGTCCTGTTCCATTTTGTTTTCATATGTGTAGATGAAAAATCACACTAGCCCAAAAGAGGGAAAATGCTAGCACTGACGAATTTGTGACCCCAACATACAAACTATCAATTGCACTTGAAGCTACGTCGCTTGTAGACTTGTAGTAATTCGAATTTCGACCTATGCACTTAGGTTTACGTAAATGGGAGATAAGAAATATTTATATAGGGACTGAACTTATTAAAAGAAGAAAAGGAACTATTAGCATCTAGCAAAATCATTCTTTTTAAGAAAAATGCTTCATAACAATTGACGTGCGTCCAACTTAGACTCATAAGAAGCAAAGAGAGAAGGCGGGGCTAAAATTCTCGACCAGTAGCATCTGAAAATAACTTAATAAATTGTTGGACTCACTTAATCAACAAGAAATAGTAGCAGCAGGAGGAGGAGCAGTCAGGGCAGGCTTGAGAATGTGGAAGGAGCGAGCGAGGTCCACGCCGACGGCCATGACTGCGCCGTCGTTGCCACGCCTGCCGAGGTAGTTGGGCGCGGAGAACACGGTCACTAGCTTCTCGCCGGCAAACTGGTCGTCGTAGCCGCCCATTTTCATCTCGTGTGCCCTGCAAACCATGTCAAGCCCGTGCCTCTCGCAGAACCTCGTCACCACGTCGGCGCCGAAGGTGACGGACCTGTCCCTCCGATGGTCCCCCCCATCCTTCTGGGTCGTCGTCCTCGGCGGGGGCCGACCACAGCAGGTCGCACACAAGCCCGGCCTCGGGCACGACGGGCAGTGGGCGCGCGATCTCCCGGATCTGATCCAGAGTCTCCAGCTCCGGCGACAGACCGCCGTGCACGCACAGGATCCTGTTGGTGCATTCATCGTCCTCGCCGGAGCGGACGAGCGCGGCGAGTGGGAGACACGCGAAGACGTCGTTGAATGCCTTCCATACGGAATTACGGACCGGACGAGGCGGCGGCGACTGCACTCGTCGAGGAAGCCGTGGGTCTCGTTGACGGCCTCGCACTCGTGGTTGCCGCGGAGGAGGAAGAAGCTGTCGGGGTACTTGAGCTTGTACGCGAGGAGGAGACAGATGGTCTCGACGCTCTGCTTGCCGCGGTCGACGTAGTCGCCGAGGAAGAGGTAGCGGTTGGTGGCGGAGCGGAAGACGCGGAGGAGGTCCGGGAACTGGCCGTGGATGTCGCCGCAGACGTTGACGGGGGGCAGGAGCTCCAGCAGGGTAGGCTGCGAGAGAAGGAGGTTCTTGGCGGCGGAGCAGAGGCCCAGGATCTCTGTGCGGGTAACTGGTGGGGGTGCTGACGGCGAGGCCGGCGGGTCCTCGGCGGCGAGGAGGCGCCGAATCACGTCGTCCAGGTCGAAGTCGAGAGCCGCCGCCGCGTCCATGGATAGATGGATGGATTGATCGATCACTAGTATGATTGTGTACGTGTGCTGATTTCCCCTTGCGTTGGTCTATCGATTGCAGCGCTCTCCGTATTAATTTGTAGTGCAGATATACAATCGAGTCGGTCTCGGAGTCGGACACGAGAGTCGATATACCTTGAAGTTGGTCTCGGACACGAAAGAACAGAGCACTAGAACATAACAGTAGCCTAATATGATCGATTTTAGGGACAAGACCTGGCGCTCAATCAATCTGTCCCTGAGGTTCCAGCAAGGAGCAACAGGAACGTTTTTTTTTCTTTAAAAAACGATGTTACCCACCCTTCCGACTCAAAAGTAACAGTAATCTGAATTCAGAAAACTGCAACCTGACGAACAATGGACCGTCGGTTTAGTGATGGCTTGAGTCCATTCTTAATTTCAGTCACCCACAAAATCATGTCGGACATCCCGCAATCAACCTTCTGCTCTTGTTCACTTGATCAAAGCTTATGTATATTTAGTGCTCTATCCGCAATTTCACTATCCTCATCCTTTACCTGTGGCTCCTCATATTCAGAAGATGTTCGACCCATCTTCTCAACATCCGCATCCCGCTTATCACCGGCAAACGGCAAAGTCCCCACCGAATTCAGAAAGCTGAAAAAACGATGTTACCCTCCCTTCTGTTTCAAAGCAAACAACAATCTGGATTCAGGATGCTGCAAGCTGAGATACAGATCGATCAAAAATATTGTCATACGGTATGGCTCACAATTTAATTAGTGTCTGCAGAGATTAAATTCAGTATTCAGACATAGCACATAGCGGCGCTATATTCCATTTACAGTTAACAGCGCTGTCGCTGACAATGTAAAGCCTGAAGATACAGTTTTCAGAAAACTTCAAGCCACCGGGGTAACTATGCTCTAGAAGCAATTCTTCGGAGAAAAACTAACTACAGATATAAGCACCGATTCTTGGGCACTGTACGTTTCAGAGGAACAAAACCAAACTGTAGATATATCCTTTGCTGACAGAGGGCACTTTGCTGAATCCTCCTGAACACCTAAGATCGCTAACTGTCATTGAAGAGTAAATGGCACTGGCGGTCACTGAACTCGTCGCGTGGGTGCACTTAAGTCACTGTTTTCAAAAATCTTCTGGACCCATCACTCAAATGAGAAGGCGTGTGCACCACTGGTCAGTCGAGCGGTTTTTGACCGGTTTTTTTACCACGAGTCGTCACGTGCGACTCACGTGTCGTAGATTTGGACAGTAATTCTTGCAAATAACCCCTCCGATTTATTTCTTTCGTTCAAATCGATACAGGAACATCCAGTACAAATTCACGTCGTCCTCTGTTTCCCGTCACTCAACATTTCTTCCCCAAATTAGAACCCTAGATCGGAGAGAATGGCTGGCGGCGGCGACGGTGGGGGGAGCTTCAGCTGCGGGAGCCAGTCGTTCGTCGCGAGCGGAGGGAGCGTCACTGGAGGCGGCATCCAGCCCGTGCCGGTGTGGGGCGACATCCGCTCCGGCGACCGGTACATCCAGGAGGCGTACCGGCGCGGCGAGCCCGAGATGCGGCCGGACGTGCACCACATCGTACTTCCTCGCACGTGGGGATGGCGGAGCACGCGAATCAGTTCCGTGGGCACGCGCTTTTCGCGGCCGTCATGGGCAACGGTCGGCGGGTCACGGCGGAGGAGCTGCTGGGATCAATCGAGCTGCACTGTGGCGTCCCCTAGACGAAGATCAGCGTCGAGGTTTGCGCACCACCATTCCATTTCTTCCTCCGCTTCGATTCGCAGGAAGACTGCACTCACGTGGTGTTAGCTTCCGAGAAGGTACGATGTGGCCGGAGCTGGATTCGTTTCGAGCGCTGGAGCGTGATCTCGCGCGGTAGAATTGGGAAGATGGAGTACAAGACCTGTTTGAGCATCGAGGGCTTGCCGGAGGATGCGTGGGAGCCGCAAGCCGTGAAGATGCTGATTGCCGGTATCCACGGAAAGCTCATCGAGATTTTGCCGTCCACCGACCGTTGGGTGCTGACAGTGACGGCGTGGCTTCGTGATCCCTGCGATGTGCCCAAGGTCCTGACTTTGACAGTGCCGGCAAGTTCACTTTTTGCAGTCAACCCTCCTACCTACGAGGAAGGAGAATCACTGCCGCGTCAGTACCCGCCGAAGCTGTCACGCACAGTTGATTACCCACTGATCCTTCACGTGAAGGAGGTTATTGATCGTGGCGATTTGCTGTCAGTGGTGCCGGCGGCCTATCTGCCTGACGCTGGAGAAGATCTGACGAGGCGCCACACATTCTAGACCTGGCGTGAGAAAATCGACGGCACTGGTGCTGGTGACCATGGGCTAGCTTGAGTTTGTGTCAGTTTGTGTTCTGAACTTGTAATGCAATGGTAGTTTGTGGTCTGTAATAGGTATTTGAACTCTAGTTTGAGCTGTGTAACCGAATTGTGAACATCAATTTGTGGTCAGTTATGTAACCACTATGTGAACATCAGTTTCATCTCTGTTATGTGAACATCAATTTGTTGTCAGTTTCATCAATTTGTTCAGTTTCATCTCATCCAAAACAACAGCCATTGTTCCGAAATAACAGGCATTGATCCAAAATAACAAGTTCAGTATAACTTGAACCCAAATAACAGGCATTGATCCAACATAACATCCATTGTTACACACTTAAACATACATTGATTCGAAATAAAGAGGCATTTATCCAAAATAAAACTACTAGAGCTCCTTATACACAAGAACTAACAGTACAAATGGCAATGTGACTAGTCCAAATCAGCTGGAGCTGATTCAGGAACCTTTTTTTGATTTATTTGCTCCACCAAACATTAGCCATTTCAATCTTCCAGTCTTGGGTCTTGTACTGCCGCTTGCTTCTGCATCTGCTGCTTGATATGGTGGCGCCTGATGTGCGACCCTGCCTCTGACGCTGCTTCTGCCGCGGCTTCTTCCTGATCCACCTCTACCGCCTGTACTGCCTCTACCTCTTCCTCTTGTTGCTGTGCCAAGTGCTCTGCCAGATGTGTTCACTTGTGGGCCTCTTGCGGCTGGTATTGTTGCTCTATGGTCAGCAACGAAAGCACTCTCTTCTGGCACTGGATCAGCAGTTTGTATTGGGATAGAAGTGCCCTATATTACAAAAACAAATAGTGAGATATCATTACAAAAGCACTCTCTTTTTCCCTTCGATCAACATGTTTGAGCTTGTATGTTAAGTCTCAACATTAGATGACAGATAGAAGTGCACACAGTTGTCTCAACATTAAATGGTGTGTACTTGTATGGTATTTTGTTTTTCTGGTTCTTCTTCTTGTGCTCCTCATAATCAGAGTCACTCTTGTATCTCTTCTCACTGTCATCTTCCTCAGGTAACTTCAGCTCATCTTGCGTAACATCATCGGAACCAGGCACACATGCAACATGGCTGCCATTCAGGTTCCCCTACTTAACCAATTCATCTTCCTCCCATTCATCAACATTGTTTGCATAAAGATCATCATCTTTTGAAAAATCGTAGTCACTGTCAAACCAGCTTGGGTCCCCTTCAGAGTCCCACTCAGAACCATCTTCTTCATCTGAATTCTCTGAGTCATCTAACTCCTGCTTTGGACTGCCAGGTGGTTCAGCAAGCAACACCTCAGGTAGCTCAGGACAGCCAGCATAGGAAATATCATCAGTATCAATTCTCACTCTCGCTCTGGCATGATTTAAGAAAATAACAAGAACTTTGATTTCAACAGAACCTTCAGCCATCTTGCGAACTTCACTCTCAAATGTAATTTCTACCAGCTGATCAATTGAACTCCCAGGTGCACACCAGAACACCAGATGTACACCTTTAGCATACCCTAGCTCACTAATCATGTAGTCTATGACACCATTGCAGAATGTTCTCTTGTCCAAATTATCAAACCTTGCCACTTTCTCATCCAAATATCGAACATTCAGTCTAGATCCTAGAAAGAACCCTCCATGATGGATTTAAAGGCTAAAATAATCTGAACCAATACCTACATTTGACAGTTCATACATTTTCAGCAAACAGGTGTTCGAAATTACAGAAATTCAGAATAAAAACGTGTTCAAAATTACGCCTAGCAGCTACGCAAACAACATACTTGACCATGGACAGCTAAACAGAGGTTCAAAATTACAACTATCATCACGACGGCGGCGGAAACCCTAGATGCACGGCGGGGAAGAAAAGGAACGTACCATGGACAGGGGTCTCGCGCGCTTCGAGCCTAAGCACGGGCAACTCTGCCGTCGGCGGCTTCTGCTCTGTCGGGGCCGATGGAGCCGCCGGAGAGCTCGCCGTCGCCGCGCCCCCGTCGGGCTCCTCCATCGCCTGGGAAGCTAGCATTGTACAGAGGACGACGCGAATTTGTACTGGATGTTCCTGTACCGATTTGAACGAAAGAAATAAATCGGAGGGGTTATTTGCAAGAATTACTGTCCAAATCTATGACACTTGAGTCGCACGTGACGACTCGTGGTAAAAAACCGGTCAAAAACCGCTCGACTGACCAGTGGTGCAGACGTCTTCTCATTTGAGTGACGGGTACAGATGATTTTTGAAAACAGTGACTTAAGTGCACCCACGCGACGAGTTCAGTGATCGCTAGTGCTATTTACTCGTCACTGAAGAAGAACAGAAACAACGCCAAGAATTGCATATGAGCATTTCAGTCTACAGACCAATTGTTTTTGCATGACAAGCTATGCTTACCTCAGATCGCTCCTCTGGCCGACGACGTAGAACAGCAGGCACGACACCACGCTGAGCGCCAGTGACGCGCCGAGAACGGCAAGCACGCCGTAGAATCTCCCTCTGCCGTCAGGCTCTTCAGGAGGACACCCTGCCGCCGCTGACGACGACGACGATGCGCGTCCGAGGCGGCTGAGCGTGGCGCCTAGCCCGCGAGTACGGCTGGCTTGGCGGCTCGCGTCCCTGATCCGGAGGCCCTCGACGCTGGGCTCGTGCTCGCCGCGGACGGCGGCTTCCTCGGCCGTGACGTTCCTCACCCACTCAGAGTCAGAGGCCGAGCAGCCGTGGGCGAGAGAAGAGAGGAACCTGTCGAGGAAGATGTCGCTCCGGCGAGCCTTGGTGTTGCCTATAGCTTCGGCCTCCTCGGGGATGAAGTGCTCCGGACGCCGCTGCTTCCTGCCTCGAGAAGGAGGGCGGTTGGAGGAGGAGGACGTCGACGCACCAGTCACGCCGAAAATCGCTGTGCGGAGCCCTGACGCCGACGCGGACGGCAATGGGCTGGCAGCAGGGGCAGGCGGATCGCCTGCGGGCGACGCGGCGACGAAGCGCTTCGGGACCGTTGAGCCGGGCGCTGTCACTGTCAGCCAGACTACTCTGCTCAGTTCAGACGAATCGAGAACGTGACCAAGAACCGAATGCTTCGGAGTTCTGTTTGCGATCTTACCGGAGCAAGCCCGTTTCTGCTTCTTGCCGTCCCCCATCGCGGTGTCCTGATCGCCATCCGCCACTTCTGAGCCCTTCTCAAGCGTTCCCGTCGCCAGCGCGGAAGGCGACGACGCGCCGAGAAGAACATCACCAATTACCTCAAGATTTTGTTTCTTGGCGCTCGCCAACGCCACGCCATGGACGGATTTGTGCGCCTCTGAGACGCCCTCCTCGGCACCGTCAAGGACTTCCGCCGGGGTCAGAGAAGGAGCAGGATCGTGGCCACCCTGCTGTGTGTTCCCCACGGACAGATCAAGAACAGCGCGTTCGTCTTGCTCCATTTGGATCGATCGAGTTCTTGGCGTGGGTGGAAGAAGAAGGAGCGAGGGCAAGCGAGGGGGGCTGTTGAAGAGGAGGGAAGGCGGTTGTTTGAAAGAAGCGGGACAGGGCGGAGTGGACGGGCCTGTGGGGAGTGGACATGGTGGGGGCCAGCGGTTATGACTTATGACGGCGAGAGGATCAGAGGAGTTCGTTAGACAGTTGCTGCTAACTGGGCTCTCCTCTCTGGTTTGCTTCGGTTTTTTTCTCACTTGAGCGCCACCAACGGCCTTATTTCAACGGAATTACAAATTCTCAGCTAACTTAGCCCTCGGTCGATCAGGTCCAAAATTGTACCCCAAAATTGAAGCTCTTCTGTTGGCTTCTTTTATCTGATAGACTAAACACAAGGAATATTCAGAAGAGTGAAGAGGCGCTATTTTATTATTTTAATATTGGGAGTAATCATTTTTCTTGCTAAGGCTGCCTTGTCCAAACCAATGTTCGCCAGAGTTCTAATGATTGGAGCTTGGTGTCCGTGGAAACAGAGAAATGACATGTTGTTCAATGGCATCCAACCTAGCTTATCTTCATGAAAGGATAGGTTCCAAGGAGACTTCAGTTTCCTTGTTCATATGACTATAAGGTCCTCTCTGCATCCATATATCTCATCTTGTAGACAGCCTTTAATTCAGCTCCCCGAGGAGCCTTTCTCACTGTTCTAGTTGTAAAAATACCAGTTTCTGAAGAACCTCAAAATGCAGTATTCAGAGACTGACAAGATAGAATGGACGATGGTAGTTAGCGCTAACTAACTTGAGAACTCTGAGTTCAAGTCACAGACAGTCGTCCATTAGAGCATCTCCAGTCGGGGCGCCCAAACGGCCGCCCAAAGCCGTTTGGGGCGTGCCGGACACAAAATCGCGCCCACTCGCGACGCCCAAACGCGAATTCGGTCCGGCGCGGCCCAGTTTTGTGTCCGGCACGCCCAGCCCACGCCCTCAACTTGGGGAGGCCCCGGACGGAAGGAAACGCACGCCTCCGACGCGCGGGCCACGCCTGGCAGTGACACACGGCCACATCCGGCCGTGGTCAAAGGCGTCGTCAAAGGCGCGTGCCGCGTGGCGACGCCTCGTTTTCACGGCCGGCGGGCGGCCAGTGAGCCGTCGCGTCCTCGGCTCGCCGGAGTGAATGCGGCGCGCCTTTTCGAGGCGAGCGGCGTTAATGCCACCGCTCTCCGGCGGCAATAAAAGGTCGTTGCCCCCGCGTTCACTCGCCACACTCGCCGCCACCGCTCCCCTCTCTCCCCACACGCCACACTCGCCGCCACCGCAAACCCTAGAGATGGCCGGCAACAACTGGAGGCGTACCGGTGGCGCCGCGGCGAACGGCTCCGCGCCGCGCACCCTGCTGAAGGAGCAGACCGAGGCGCTGCGCGACAACGGCTACCCAGTGCCGCCAGACATGCGCGTTGGCCACGGCTACGCCATCTCCGTCTGCGGCATCCCGGTGCCGCGGCCGCTGACGCGGTCGAACCGCGACTTCCACGCGGCCCAGATCGCACACTACTGGCGCGAACTGACGCCGGAGATGCGCGACGACCCGCGCTGGAACCCGGAGGACCCGGGCAACGCCGCCCGGTACGAGGAGGCGTTCCAGCGCCTCTTCGAGGAGGAGATGAACCGGTGGGAAGGCCCCGGCCCAGCGCCCAGGGACAAGAACGTCGCCGGGCGCGAGGCGTTCTGGAGCATGCACGGCCGCACGCTCCAGACCGTCATGGACCACATCGCCAACGGCGGCTCCCTGCTGGAGTGGCCCCACGCTCCGCCTCCGGCGCCGCCAGCCAACGTGTGGGCACCGCGCACGTCGCCCTCGCGATCGACAGGGTCATCATCGCGGGCGTCGTCCTCGCGAGCGTCTTCATCGCGCTCCTCCTCCTCCCTCTCCCGCGTTCTGCTCTCGCCGAAGCCGGAGCCGATGAAAGTGAAGGCGGAGCCGACGACGCTCTACGCCGAGCTCCTGGCAGCGCAGGCGGCCAAGGACGAGGACGAGCTCCTGCGGGCCGAGGAGGCCGCGTCCATGGAGGACGTGCCGCCCATGGACGGGCCATCTGCCTGCGCCTGGTCGGCGTACATGCACGCCATTGAAACTGGCGTGCCGTTCGTCGACCTCACCGGCGACGGCGACGCCGGCCCTAGCCGCGTCAAGAAGGAAGACGACGGCGCAGGAACAAGCGGCGTGAAGGAGGAGGAGGACGACGACCCCTACTACGCCTTCAGCCGCTGCTACCGGGGCCGCCAGTAGATTTATGTTTAGTTTTTTTAAATTTCATTTAAATCTGTAAAATTTCCTAAAATTTGAATTAAATTCGTCGAAGTTTAAATTTAAAAAAAATTAGTTTGAGCGTCGCGAGTGGGGATCGACGGCGTCCAAATGGGAAAGGTAGTCCGGACGGCGCCCAAATGGCCTGTCCGAAAGGCATTTGGGCGGCCATTTGGGCGCCACGACTGGAGATGCTCTTACAGTGCTATGCTCCACTACAGTTAACAAATATTAGAAGCACAGCTTTTTTTTTTTTTTTGAATTTTCCACCACGTATATTCAACATAGAACCACAAACAAAGTACAATACGAAGGGGAAGAAGAACAAGAACCGAGATCGGCAACTACACCGGCGCCGGAGACGAAGAACACCTGCCGCCGTCTTGCCACTGTCAGGGAGAAATTTTCCCTATGAAAGACGAAGCCTTGAGCGTCCGCCGCGCCGCGACGACGACGGATCCTTTGACGCTGAACGACCTTGGCAAGCGCCCCCCTAGCCCCGCAACACCACTTTGCCCCGGCCATCTTCGGAGCCGCCGCCGGTAGAAGCCGAAGAACTCGAAACTTGATCTCGACTTGGAGGCTCCGCCGTCCTCGGAGCCGCCCAAGGGAAAGACGCCCACGGCACCTCCACGGAGATGCGAGGGCGCCAGTGGCGGTGGATCGAAGACGACGCTCCGCAGAGCGCCGCCGCCGGAGAGGAGATCCACCGCCCGCAAACACCAGCCGCCGCGCCTCCACCTCCAGACCGCCGGCGACCTGCAACCAAAGAGCACCTACACTATGTACAGGACACGAGACGGGATCCCCCGGTCTCCCGCCGCCGAGGCGGCCGGCGGAGGCCGAGGGATCCAACAAATCGAGCCGGCGAGGGTGGAGATCTCCGGTGGATCCAAAAATCGCCTTCCCCGGCACTGTAGACGGGAGGGGAAAGTTTTCTATTAGAAGCACAGCTGACAAAGACAAAGTGACAATGTGAGGTCTGAGGGCACGTACATTGCAGGGACGACTCCGCAGGCGCTAACGAATTAAAAAATATTGATTTGATGAATGCCATTCGTGTTAGAGTCTGTGTCTCCAACGCTAGACGCTAAAGCTTTTTTTTCTGACGGCTGGATCGGTTATGAGCTTCTCCAACCCATTGTGCGCACAACCCGTATCTCGGCCATCCATTTTCGCGATTGAACGGTCTAGATTTGCCGTTGAATGAGTTGAACATTCAACGCATCCAAGATCAAATCTCGACCGTTCAATCACGGGATAGCGTCTGCTGCTACTACGATCGCTACTGCGGGAGGAAGAAAAAAAGTGAAGCGTCGGACGCCCAGTTTTGCGTAGACGCCAAGGATAATCCCAGCGACAGCTGGGAATCTGGCGTAACAACCGGGATTTTCTTCCCTAGCGCCTCTCTAAGCGCTCGCGTTGTACATGGCCTGAGAGCATCCACAGTGCACGGCGCTTACATAGGAGCTTAAATGCTTAAATAATAAATTAAATAGAAAGAAATAGAATATGTAGCTAGCGCTCCTGCCTCGCAATGCAAAGGCTCTTAACTATGACGCTAATTTAGCTGCCAGGTACTCCCGTTTCTACGCTGCGCGGGACAAAAATAAAGTAGCGCCTGGGGACAAATTTGGTGTCGGACGCCCGGGATTGCTGATCATAACTACCGATTGGGCTGGATTATAATCCTAGCGCCGGCTCCATAGCGTCGCGCTGTGGATGCTCTGAGGAGGCTAAAATTTCAGTATTCAGAAAACTGCGGGCAACAAGACTTCTATGCTCTCACAGCAATTCTTCCGACAAAAACTAGAATGGACGATGGGCTGCTAACTACTCCCTCCGTTCTAGATACATCCACTTTTGTATAAATGAAAGACAACTAATTTGGAACGGAGGGAGTAGTACTAACTTGAGCCCACACTGAATTTCAGTCATAGACAATCGTCCACTACACAGCTATGCTGCATTGCAGTTAACAAATACAAGAAGCACAGCAGACAATGTGAGGTCTGAAGCGACAAAAATTCAGGATTCAGATAACTGCAGGCAACAAGGCTACTATGCTCTCATGGCAATTCTTCCGACAAAAACTAACTACAGATATAAGCTGCAATCTTTTGGCCCTGTATGATGAGAGAGAGCCTTTTGCTGAATCCAGTATGTGCTAACTGTCATCCGCGGTGACGTTCCTCGCCCACTCAGAGCGAGAGGCCGGGCAGCGGCGGACCAGACAAGAGAGGAAACTGTCGAGGACGATGTCGCTCCGGCGAGCCTTGGCGCTCGCTGTTGCCTCGGCCTCCTCCCGGACGAAGTTCTCTGTGAGCAGCTGCTTCCTGCCTCGAGAAGGTGGGCGGCGGCCGGTGGAGAAGGAGGAGGAGGACGACGAGCTCGCCGTGTCCTCCGATGCTGGCCAAATTTGAAATGCGATCAGATGAATGGAAACGAAATTGATCGAAGAACAATTCTCTCGGCACTTGAGATCATTCAAGATTCAAGAACGTACCAGCCGGTGTCCCTGACGCCGACGCTGACGGCAATAAGGAGCCTGGGCCGACAGCTTGGTGAGGCGGATCGCGTGCGGGCGGTGCTCCCGCCATGGCGATGAAGCGCTTCGGGGAGTGCTGCTTCCTGCTTCGCCACGGCACGCGACGGTAGGAATCCCGCGGCGAGGCGTGCGCGATCGCGACCTTGGTCTTGGTGCCCGACGCTGACAAATTACTCCGTTTAACCGCCGCCATGAATCAAGAACGTGACACAGAACTAAGAACTGGATGCTTCGGATTGGTGTTCGTACCTGAGCAAGCCCGTCTCAGCGCGGCACCCTGATCGCCATCCTCCATTGCAGGGACGTCCTCGTGCGTACCCGTCGCCGGCACGGAAGACGACGATGCGCCAAGATCAGCAGACTCGGAGCCTGCCGGCCGTCTCAGCGTCGCCCGCGGCAGTGAAACTCATCAGGACGGCCTGCTCCCTGTCCCTTGAACTTGCGCGGGGGGAGGTGGACGGCGGCGTAGCGTCCGCGGCCGCGGCTCGGAGCTCTGACGAATTCGGGGACAGACGAATCAAGATTCAAGAACAGAGGAGCCGGCCTTTCTTGCCACCGCCGAAACGCATGCCAATGGTTGGAAACTTACCGAAGGAAGCCGCGATCGCGATGGAGTTCTTGTACGCCTCGCTGTCCTCGCTCTCAATGCTCCCCGAAGGCGCCGCGATCTCGTCCGACTCCGCGCCAAAGAACCAAGAAGCGTATCAAGAACAGAGCATTTCGTTCGTTCGGGTTGCTCGCGACAGTGATCCGCAGTCAATTTACCTCAAGATCCTGTTTCTTGGCGCTCTCCGACGCCGTGCCGCGGACGGAGCCGCCCACCTCTGAGACGCCGCCCTCCTTGGCCACCTCGCCGGCAAGAACCACCGCCGTGGCCAGAGCAGTAGCCTCGCCGCCCTGCTCCGTGTCCCCCTCGGACAGATCAACAACCGCGCGCTCGTCTTGCTCCATGGGGACTTGGCGATCGAGTTCTTGGCGTGCGAGGAAGAAGAGGGAGCGACGCGAGGAGGAGAGCTGTGGAAGAGGCGGTTGTTTGAAAGAAGCGGGACGGAGTGGAGATGGTGGGCCGTGGGCGCGAGCGGTTATGACGGCGAAACGAGTTCGTTACACGGTTACGGTTGCAGCGCCCGGCCCTGCGCTTCGATTTTGCTTTGAGATTCGTGTAATTAGCAGTGCTCACGTGACGGCCGTACCCTCCGAACATTCAAACCTGGGTAGGAGAGAGAGAGCGTAGAGAAAGACCTCCCGCAGTTCTGCTCGCACACTGACATGCGGGCCAATGGCTTCAGTGGGCCCATGTTGCAGTGCGTTGTTCCTGCGTCGTGCGGTGCCTTTTTCCCGTTCCGCTAACCTGACGCGTGCTCTCATTCGGGAAAGGCAAGTCAGTAGAGGTCTAAACTCTAGAGGTACTGATACGCCGGGTCCACCATCTGGTGGCTCCCCGGACCCACGGGTCGGTTGGTTAAGCTGGGAAGAGCAAGTGTTGTACATGCCTGCGCGCGCACACGAGAATAATTCCGGCACACGCACACAGTAAAATAAAAGTTCAAAAAGAGGTGATGCTGAAGAAGTACGAACTGAGTTAATGAGAAAATAATAATGTGTATCTTTATCAAATGATACGATACCATAGTAGTTATAGATTTATAGTAATTTGTCTAGTTTGTTAAGGTTGCCTGCGCTATACCGTGTTTGTGTGATGTCTCGCCGCGCATCTCGAGGTGGCAGTGTCATGGATGGTGGGTGGATCACAGATCACCCCCCCCCCCCATAAGCGCGACGGAGTGGCGGCTCAGTCGGATTTGGAGGTTTGTTGCTCTCCTCCTTGGTGGAGACATGGGGAAGGAGAGTGTCGGTAAAGCCCATCTTAATAGCACCCTTGGGTGAGTCGACATCAGGGTGATATTCGGAAGTTGGTCTTCCATGTGACACTTCTGGAGTCAACCCAGGCAAGCCAATGGAAGAGTCGACCTTCATCTAGGAGGCATCCTAGTAAGACCTGACATGGGCCACCCTGGGTCAGCTGGGCCGCATCGTTTACTTGGATGACCATAAGCTTGCTCAACCAGTTATTAACTTGATCCACGTGGGGGTGATCCCGTCGTCAGAATTAGACCCTCACATGACAAGGCTTTACTTGTAGTGTCTGGTTCCGCCAGTAGCCTGATCTCTAGACAGAAAACCTTCATGGACTCCCTACTGAAAAGGTTGGTAACAACATCGGTTGACATGTATCCGTGTAACAAGCAGTGGGAATGCCTCGAAAGCTTTGTGAGATTTGACAAAGTGATGAGGTCATGACTGATATTTTATATACGGATAAGCTATTAAAGGAGGAGATCAATGTGTAACTATTGTACATCAGGTGCATGCAATTTGAGAATTATTGATAAATAAAGAGATCACTTATCACCTCTTCTCTCATAAGAGTTGTAATAACTAGAAGCAAAATTGCAATAGAACCGGACGGTTGCAACCCTGCAATTTTTTCATACAAAGTGGATCACGAAAATTATCATGACAACCATAAGCATGGTTTTCTTTCTCAAAGTAGTTAAAAGAATTATAATCATACTCAACATCATGGTTGCAGCAAGAGTTACATGAACATAGGATAACTGCAACCAGCATAAATAATTCTTATCATTAACATATTTCTAACATATGCATATTTATGCTTTGTGTTATAAAGCTAGAAGAATCCAAGTATAAGATACAAGTCTCCTAAATGAGAGCTTCATTATAAACATCAAACATCTTAATATCATTTTTATCCTCCGATGATTTATCTAACATTGTTCCACACGAAGGATCATCAAGCAAAACAAGACCATCTTCTAAGGCATTTTGATATACCATATATAAATACCACTCCTCATCATAGTAAACAGTTTTACTAGGACGAAAGAAATCACAAGCATACCTATCTAAAGATTCATCATTGGACTCATCATTAAAGTAAAGTGGTTCATGCTCAATAGTGAAGTTTTGAGTTTGAATTATAATCATCTTTGGATGGTGAGGGTGGAGGATCCCGCTCTCACTTTCTTGTTTCATTGTTTCTTCGTTATATTCCCCTTCAGTCTCGCATCGTAGGTTCATGTTTTCATCCTCTCATTGTATTAAAAAAAATAGACGCATTATCAATGAAAATTCCTATGCAATGATCAAGGAGAAGAGAAGTTGAGTTTTTAAGTTCACGAGCCATACAACAAGTTTTGAATTTTTATCAATAAAAATATATCTTATAAGCTGTCATAAAAGCAACAGATTGCTCAACTTGCTCCATCCCGGGATGAGCATAATTCATCCCGTGATACGCTGCAATTACAAGCTATATGTTATATCCGGATAGAAACATAAAGTGTTTAGCTTTTTAAAGCAACAAGTTATGTCATGAAATTAAAGCAACCTTTTGGGCAAGAGAGGTGTTTTGGCTCCTGGGTGCATATTCACACTTTATTTAAAATGAATTTCAAACACATTTTGAAATGTCAAAAAAATGGCACGAAAATGTTCACGCATAGATCTTAACACCCTATGTCTTCACAAAGTCGTTTCACAGACAAATCTATATTTTTTTACTTGTATAAAAAGACAATTTTTTGCTGAAATAAGTCTTCTCACGGGACATGCTTTTTTCTTTTTAGACAGGCCACAAAAATGATATTTTTCTGCGAAACGACTTTGTGAATACATAGAATGTGATGATGTATCCGTGAAATTTTATTTTAGAAGTTTTTGACATTTCAATATATGTTTTAATTGATCCTTCTAAACTTTTCCTTTTTTTTGAAATTTTCAATGCTTTGTTATTCTTTATAGAACTTGCATATTTGTTTTACATAGTGGTTGATACATGTATATGGGCATCACATCCTGATATCGAAACATACTTAGAATCCACATAAGTATGCGTTGATAATACTCCTGGGCGAGCGGGTTATTTGCAAACACATAATTATGTACAAGTACATAGTATTGCATTAAGTTTCATAACATGAAGTGGAGAATGACAATGCTTTCAAATGCATCACCTCCTATCACAAATGGCAAGCACCTTGCATGCTTCTTTTATCGCCAGTGGGGTATCATTACAAAATTGCCAACATGCCTTAGCGGTCTAACCACAGTGACACTGAATTAAAACACCCTACAAAGTCCCACTCCATTTAATGCACACCCTTCTCTCAATTGTTCTATCAACTATGTTTCCAATCCTAACAATAATAGAGAATAATATGGATCTATAATCTATCGAAGAAAAACATAAACACATTTGAAAATGAATTTATCATCTAATTAGATAAGGATCCACCGATAAAATTACATAAATAATTTTGTAGTAATGTATGGCAACTGAGACAGTTTAAAACAATAATGACACATAGAGAGATATAATGGAGATAGTACCACAAACCCATAATCCAGTACTGTGTACTACTCTCTCTCCATGGTATAGATCGACGAGGAGATCATGGATTCATGGCACCAGTTCTCCCTTAAATTCTCTTCCAGCGCTGCGAGTGCAATCTTTTGTTTTTTTTCTTTGGGTGGTATATATAGAGTGTTTTAGGGAAAGATGACGACGAAAGAATTGAAGGATTAGACGATAGAGGGGAGCAGGACCCTCGTTGGCTCTTCAGGTGGTAGAGGTCGGCGCGCTATGGGCCCTCCTGCTCCCTTGGGCTTCACAGGTCCATCTTGTGCTCGTTTACTCGATCTTCACAAAATATGAACACTATGTTTTTCCCAATTAATTGTGTCCATAAGGTTCGTACAATGTGAAAATACGAAAAGAACGTTTCTTGCCTTTCAGAATTAAAAGAAAAAATAATAATTTTCTGGAAAATCACATATAAATCATTAAAACATTAAATGATACTAATAATTATTATTCAAATACTAAAATCTTAAAGTCATAGATACGTTTTTGAACGTATCACCTTCCACTTTCATCCCTAGTGAATAGTCTCTAGGGCAAAAAAAAAGTTAAAACCTTGTAAATATGGCCCAACATAGCCCATTGCCCCTATACCCTCTGAAAACCGGAAACAATTTAGAAGGAAGCGACATAGAGGCGTGGCGATGACGCTCGAGAAGAAAGGCACACATGGAGGATGCAGGGGCGTGGATCATCTAATCAACGGTTGTGTCAGATACACTACTTCATCTTCCGTTATTTGTAAGGCTCGAGTTAATAAGTAGGACAATGCTAGCAGCTCCCACACCAGGTGGAGTCTGGGAAGGATTATACGAGTCAAGCCTTTACCCATGCAAAGTGCAATGCAGAAAGACTCGAGTTAATAAGTAGAACTAGCATATTTTATTTCTACAATGCAAATATTTAGACATGTATTCTAGAATAGATTGCCCAGAAGGAGTACATCTAATTAAGAAAATGGCATACAACTACAAGTATTTGAAACATAGACCCAAACAATGTCAAGAGAAATCTCCCGATACAAAGAAAACTCTAGCTTCCGCTCGGCTCCTCCGTATCCGTCCGAGAATTGACGAATCCCCGCCTCCTCCGCTTTCCGCTCATGTTCCGAGAATCGACGGGTCCCGCCTCATCCAACAGAAATTTGGATCGTTCTCACAAATAAAAAAGTCAGGAGATGCCGTAAATAATGTACATGTACGCCGTAGAACATCAAGGTGTGTAAAAAAACATCAGGTGTGTAAAAAAATATATGAAGGTGTGCACTGCACACCACACCGCGGTCCATCCATCCATGCAGAACTGCCTGCCAGTGCAGTTGCCCAAATGTTGTCACAGTCCACATCAACGGAAAACAAAACAAACGCCTTTTCCGTTCCAATAAAAGAAATTACAAAATGATTAAGAAAAACCCTATAATGCCCCCGCTGGACGCACACACGCACGCACCCCCAATATTTATTCGTGGACGACGCCTACTATTCCTCAATATTTCTCATTTCCGCCCCACGCTTCCATCGCCGAACCAGACCCCCTCCTCGTCCCTCTCCTCTCCTCCTCACCACGTCCACGCAGGCAGTGGCGGAGCTGCTCACAGTATATGATGTCGCTTGACATCACAGGTTTTCCAAATGTCCCTTCAGTTTCTCAAATTTTATGCATCAGTCTCTAGAAGTACCAAGCAGCATAACGTATTGACATCACTGGTACTGGAGTCTAGCTCCGCCACTGCACGCAGGCCCTCCGCCGCCGCCGCCGACACAGCCTGCGCCGGAGCGGGAGTCGAGGCCGCGCGTCGTCGCGACGTCGCCCGCGGCCATGGTAATCTCGGCGGAGCCGCCCCCGCCCCTGCCCTCGGATCCCACCGCGGCGGGCGGCGCCGACGCGGCGGAAGGAGGCGCGGCCGCGGCCGCGGTCTCGACGACGACGAACTCTTCTAGCGCGCGGCGCGGGGCGCTGTCGTCGTTCCCGTCGGCGACGCTCAAGACGTGGGGAGCCACCGCGTGCTGCGTGTGCGGCCGTCAACCGCGCCGGTGACGCCATCGCCCCGCCCGCCAGCAGGCGCTCCTCCCCGCAGCAGCTCGACGAGGTCAGGGAGGACCTGCTGCTCCGCCTCCGCGAGGTGGCGGCGGCGGGGGGGGGGCCCGCCGCGGAGGAGGACGATGACCCGAGGCCGAGGAGGCCTCTCCGCAGCCGCGCAACCGGCGCACCCGACGAGCACGCCACCCCACCATGTCCCCTTCCTCCGCGCCGTCGCCGTCGCAGTCCCAGCGGAGGCTGGTCCGCGCCGACGCGCTCGACAGGCCGCGGTTCTCGGCCACGCTCTCCGCGGACGAGATCGAGGAGGACGTGTACGCGCTCACCGGCGCCCGCCCGCGCCGCCCCCCCGCCGCCGGCCCCGTGCCGTCAGAAGCAGCTCGATGTGAGTCCCTCCGCCGTGCCCCTGCTCCACCTCCTTCCTCCCCTCAGTTTTACATTCCAGCCCCTGCCGCCCCTGCGCCCAGGGACCCATTCGTAATTCCGTGGAATTTCGCGTTTGCAGATGCTACTCCCCGGCGCGTGGATCGGAGATCACCGCGGAGTCCTACCGGGTGCCGGACGAACGCTGACCTTCATTCAACCGTCGCCGCCGTCCGTCGACTAGCTGTAATGTAAGCAAGCCAGCAGTGCAAATTCCCCGATCACAATTCCCAATGATTCGTAGCTGTCCTTCCATCGATTAATTGATCCATTGATCAAACAGAGTGGAACTTCAGTACTGTAGTAGTAGTAAACTGGTTGTAGAAGTAGCAGCAAGTGATGACTGATGACTAGTTAAGTGATGTTATGTAGTAGTGGCGGTGCTTCTGTTTCGTGTCATCAGCAATTGGTAATGTTGGTACTCATAAGTGCATTGTCCTCTGATGATGGTCCAGTGCATTCGTTAGCATCGATTGATCTCCTTATTTGCAAATTTCAATGCTGCCAGCTTCCGTTTGCACCAGCTTCATGCTCAAAACTTGCAGAGACTGGCACTGACATGTAGGGCATCAGCAGAACAGAGACGAGCTAATGCAGAGCCTTCATGAATTTTTTCTTGTTCGAGTGATTTTATTTTAGCGGCGAATTGTGATTATATTTTCCGGCGTCTGTGAGCACGAAGAGGAATTACGCAGTGGTTGGCCGACATGTGGGCCCGGAGACCGAACAGTTAAAAACCCTGGCACCGCTTGGCACGGTGGGCAGCGCAGGCAGAGTCTTTTCGTCGCCTGTTTTCCGGTTGCCTTGTGGGGCCGACGTGTCAGGGGCTGGCATGGTGAGTTGGTTGACAGGCACGTATCTCATCACCGGGTGGTCCCTGTCGTGGACCGTCTAACTTTGGTGACGCCGCGCGCTTTGTGCGTACGCTTTTAACGCTGAGGAGTGAGGCCGGTCCATGGACTGCGTCCATGCACGTTACGTTCCCCCCGCGAGGGAGGTTACGTGCTGAGCGGGCGCGGTTATTTCTCGTGTCTTGTTAACCAAAGCTCTTTCAAATGTGATGAAACAAAGCTCTTTCGTTGAAACTTTAAACGAGCTCTCTCTACTTGTGAATGGTGATGGCTCGTTAATTAGCTATTCTTAGATGGTGATCATGTACTTTTTGAGAAATGGTTAGATCCCCGATTTCCATTGAAATGAACCACTAAGTCAAAATTAAAAGGTTGCACGAACATTAAAAGGCAAGCAAAAACAAAACAAAAAGCGCAATATCGCTAAGCACAGAGAGAACACACAAAATAGCCCACGTGAAACGGACAACAGAGCATCAGACTCATCGCCTCAAACGTCCACCGTCTAGTGACAAACACACAAAATAGCACACGTAAAACAGACAACAAAGCACTGAGCACGAGACCCATCGCCTCAAACGTCCACCGTCCAGCGAAAAACACACAAAATAGCACACGCAAACGGACAATAGAGCACCTGACTCATCGCCTCAAACTGCCACCCGTAAAATCCGTCCCCATTCGCTCTCTGTCGACCGTCATTAAAACCCCTTGTTGTCGGTCTCCATTCATTCCCTGCCTTTTTTATTAACCCACAACTCATCGCGCCCGATTTCATTAAAACCAATAAAACACTAAACAAGTCCGTCCAAAGTAATCCCATGGAGCAAACAAAAACACACCCAAACTCTCGAGATGTTACATGAAGAACAAGAGGAGGAAGCTAGGCTCAACTCTTGAATTTGCACAAAAAATCAGCACTGTCGGAACAACATCAATAACAAATTTCGAACCATTATATCAGGAGCCACCCATAACTACATGATCCGACAAGCATTACAACTACATGGACCATTACATCATGACTCACATTCTTTTTTGAGAAATAGGTACACCTCCGATTTCCATTGAAAGAAGCTATCAAGTTAAAATTACAAGGTTTTTCATGTACTATTCTGAGAAATGGGAACCCCCTCCCTCGTTTTCATTGAAATAACGCATCAATTCAAAATTACAATGGTTTCACAAACATTAAATGGTGAGCAAAAACAAAAAAACGCAATATGTCATTAAGCATAGAGACAACACACAAAATACCACACGCGCAATGGACAACAGAGCGGCAGACTCATCGCCTCAAACGTCCAGCGTCCAGTCACTAACACACAAAATAGCACACGCGAAACGGACAACAGAGCACCAGACTCATCGCCTCAATCTGCCACCTGTAAAATCCGTCCCCATTCGCTCTCTCTAGACCGTCATTTAAACCCCTTGTTGTCGGTCTCCATTCATTACCTGCCTTTTTATTAACCCACAGCTCATCGCGCCCTATTTCATTCAAACCAAGAAACACTAAACAAGTCCGTCCAAAGCAATGTCATGGAGCAAAGAAAAACACCCCCAAACTCTTGAGATGTTACAAAAAAAATCAACAAGGGGAAGGCTCGACTCTTGACCTTTCACCAAAACCAGCACTACAACAACAACAACAACAACTACACACACACTACAATACTACTACTACAACTACATGATCCCACAACCATTACAACTACATGAACCATTACAATCAGGAGTTGCATACCTTTTTGAGAAATGGGTAGACCCAACCGGTTTTCATTGAAAGAAACTATCAAGTTAAAATTACAAGGCTCCACGACATTAAACGGCGAGCAAAAACAAAATCCGCAATATGTCGCTAAGCATAGAGAGACATCCACTTTCCAGCAACAAACACACAAAATAGCACACACGAAACGGACAACAGAGCATCCCACTCATGACCTTAAATTGCCACCGTAAAATCAGTCCGCATTCGCTCTTCGTAGACCGCCATTAAAAACCCCTGTTGTCCGTCTCCATTCATTCCGCCTTTAACCCGCAGCTCATCACGCCCTATTTCATTGAACCCAACAAAACACTAAACAATGTGCCCAAAAAGTAATTTCATGCAGCAAAGAACCCCCCCCCCCCCCCCCCCCCCCCAAACTGTTGAGATGTTACACAAAAACAAAAGGAGGAAGGCTCGACTCTTCATTCTTGATCATTCTTGCACAAACAGCTGCACTACCGGAACAACAACACTAATGAACTTCGAACCATTATATCAGGAGCCACCCAATAACTACATGATCCCACAACCATTACAAGTACATGAACCATTACAGTCAAGAGTCACATACCTTTTTGAGAAGTGGGTAGACCCCGGTTTTCATTGAAAGAAACTAAAAGGCGAACAAAAAACATAATACACATTATGTCGCTAAGCACAGAGAGGCATCTAACATCCACAACGACAAATACAAAATAGCACACATGAAACGGAAAACAGAGCACCTGACCCAGTACCCCAAACTGCACCAGTAAATCTGTCAGCATTCCTCCCTTTAGACCATCAATAAATGGCTTGTCGTCAGTCTCCCTCCAGTCCCAGCCTTTTTTCGAAGGAGGAGCTCATTGAGAATGATTTCATTAAACCCCACATAATACCAAAGAAGTATGCCCAAAGCAATTCCATGCAACAAAAAAAACCCTCAAACTCTTGAGAAGTTACAGAAAAATAAGGGGAAGGCTCGACTCTTGACCCTTGCAGACGAACCATCACTACCGCAGTGCAAACACTAATGAATTTCGGACAATTACATCAGGAGCCACCCAATAACAACATGATCCCGCAACCATTACGACTACATGAACCATTACAATAAGGAGTCACGTGTTTTTTCTTTTTTTGAGAAATGGGTAGACCCTTTGGTTCCCATTGAAGAACCACCAAGTTAAAATTATAAGGTTATGCCAGCATTAAAAGGGCAAAACGAACAAAATTCGCAACATGTCCCTAAGGAAAAAAACGTGCACCGTCCACAGCGAAGACAGACAAATTCACACACACAAAATGGACAACATAGCAGCAGAGCCAACACCGTACCTCAAAGTACCAGTGGTAAAATCCATTTGCATTCCCTCTCTATAGACCGCCAATAAATTCATGTCATCGATCTCCATCCATTGCAAACCGATAAAACACCAAAACAGTCCTCCCAAAAATATCCATGGAACAAAATATACCCCCAAACTCTTGAGATGTTGTAGAAAAACAGTAGGGGTGAAGGCTAGGCTCTTGACCTCTGCAGCCAAACCAGCACTACTGTAACAAATGTACTTGGAACCATTACTTCATGAGCCATCCAACAACAAAAAGACCCAACAATCATTACAGTGAACGAGTAAACATGAGTATATAAACCAAACCATTATCCCACTCCAATCCATGAGTCATCGGACCCTGGCCTTATCTCGTATTGAAGATATTAGATACCATCCTTGTATAACAACAAAGCTGCGGAGAGTTAGTGTTGTAGCTCGTTTCACATATGTGTACTAGCCCATTAAGACATCCATCCGGTGAGATATTTGAAAGATAAAAGCATTAGGATCACGCATGTAAACATGATAAAACCAACTATAGTTCATGCCTCCTAGATTTACCAGAAAATAACATCAACGCCCACTGAAATATTGTAAGTATATTTACTTCTGAATTTCCAAGTCCATTGGCCAAAATGATTTAAAATTTATAGAATGTCTACAATTACAGATGTACATTTAACTACATCCATGATATATATACCTATTTCAGATGCACAACCAAAAGATGCGATCAATGCTCCCTTTCCAATTTCACCTAATTATATTTTATTTTTTAAAAATACATCTTCTACAAGTTAGCCAGAGAAAAACCTTTACTCTTAGAGGAATCTTAAACAGCCAAACCTTCTATAATTACCACTTAATCTGACTAGTTTTCAAAAAATTATACTTAGGTGAAATTTACAAACTTGCAAATTTACAGTATAAAGGTTTATCGTCTAAAGAATAACTCTTTCTAGAATCTAGTTTTGACCATTTCCCACAACTATTATACAAAATTGAAAATTATATATCTAAATTTGATCATTCCTTGACAAGAAATGTGAATGATCAGATTTATCTTTACACGAAGAAAACCAAAGAGTTTTTAATATACTTATTCATAATAAATCCTTCCAAGCCCCTTATTCATTTCCAGTCTTCAATATCCATTTACAAAGAAGACACACATTCAATGCATTGTAATCTACCACCCCATTGTCCACTTGTTCTGTAATTGTACAAATATCTTGCCAATTTACTACATGATACTTTTTAGCTCCATGCTCCTCTTGCCAAAGCTATATTTTCATTAAATTTTTCGTTCTTTCAAAGGATCTTTTGGTAACTCAAACATGGAGATCATATAAAACTGAATATTACACATGCAAGACCTAAGAAAAGTAAACCATCCCATTTATGCTTTCCTTTCGATGCTTGTAAGTGTTGATCTGGTACTTTTCCATTATTTATTGTTAAGTCTAAGCAGATTGAAAGGGCTTCCAATCTTTTGAGAGAGTTTACCTTATACACAAGTAAAGATAGAGGTGCACTTATTTCTAGCTTATCATGTTGGCAAGCTATTGGAGTAACGTGGAACAATAACGCTGATGTTACCAGAAGGGTGAGTGAGGCCAAAGGACGTTTTAACAAGCCTTTCTTCATGGAATTTTTGCTTGTGGAGCGTGGTATATATGGAAGATTTGCAACGATCTGATTTTTAGAGAGGTTCAGCCAACTTCGAACAGATGGAAGATCAGCTTCCGAGGGGACATGTTGCTTCACCAACACAGAGTCAAGGGTTCCTTGGTTGCGCCACTGATAGAGTGGACCAGGAACTGTTTTTGAGGGCAGATTAGGTCTTTTCATTGTAATATGTTTTTTCATTTCACTTTCCATCCCCCTTAGACCTCCTTTGTATTTGACTTGGAGTTTTTAGACTCCCCATATTATATTGAAAATCCTAACCGTAGGGGCCTCCCCTACGGTAATTGCCCTAAAAAAACTTATTTCTAGCTTCACCACAACAACAAAAAACCTCACCTTTATGAATGGAAATTCACCTTCATGTCAGACAAGTGTTCAAATATACATAAATAAATCTCCACGTTCCTCCAATTTATCCTAAAACATGAATATAATGATCGGTATGGTACAAAATTGTCAAACCCCATTCTACTATATTATGTTATATAGCAAAATAATTCTAAATGGTGTTCCTAGAAATACTTAGAGAGTATACGGCTATCTTGAAATGAACCAAGGAACCAGACAAAAGGGCCACAACTTACCTTATCCCTCCTTTGTTTAAAAAAGTCCAATTTGATAGTGTGCCACAAAAGCTACTTTGCCATGTGTGACTATTTGCAAAAACCAATTAATGAACATATAAGGAAATTCTTGTTTTAGAACAAATTTTGAAAACCTGAGATTAATTTTTTGTAAGCTATCCCAAAATCAACCTTAACGAAATTTACATCTAATTTACTTCCACGAACTCATGCAAGGCCTCCCATAATAAAATAACACCATCTAAAATAAGTCCACCCTTGATGTATAGGTTGGTAACCATTTATGAAGATTGTTCATGTTTTACGATTACTTGTTTTACGAGAACATGTTTCTATTGATCATGTTGTGTAATGCATCTACTATGTTTGAGTTCCATATGATCATAGTTGTTTTAATCATGTTCTAAATCTTGAAATTAATCATGAACTTGTCTAGTTATCCAACATGGTTTAGATAGAGAACACATGGACCTTGACAGTGCACCGACATGCATGCTAATGTTGCTGAAACAAGCGTAAATGTGGTGGAGGATCCAACTTCCTTTCCTATTGGTTTTGTTGCCGACAACTTCCGTTTTCAACTTACGTAGGCGCCAATCCGGGATAATTTGACTAAGTTTTTGTAGTTATTGTGAGAAATATTGACAGGTCATATATGTAACATCGACCATCTTTTTTGTTTTACACTTGCAAGTCTATAGATTATGTTTGTACCACCGTTAGTCAAGCCAAAAGAAATGTGGACATGCATTGTACAATTTTTAACAGAAAAAGACAATATATTAATATCGGGGAGATACCAACTAAATCCAGGCTCTGCAACAGTATGCATTGTACAATTAGTTCTAATGAATGAGTAGTACAGTGCAATTGGTAATGGAATAGACCAAATGATTTTTATTTTTATTGTGATTAAGTTAAGTGATGTGATAAGTTATATCTAGCGCGTCAAGTAAATGCACCGCACCTTATCAGTTCACGGCAAAAAAAATTGCGCCAACTTTCAATCTGTGAAGACGCACAGTTTTTTTTTGCGAAACACGTTATCACACAGGCGCTCATATACACGCGCATACACTCACTCCTATGAACGCACACCCTAGGTGTGCCCCTATGAGCACCTCCGAGAGACCGAGTCGGCGGATCAGGTCTTGAGATTGACGAAGTCACCACGGGTGCCTCACTGTGACGGGAACATCGCCTCCCACTGAACAATATTCTATTAAATGAGAAACATCAGCGTCAAACCTGAATTTGATCTCTGTGGGCTGGGTAACACCACCCTCGTTGTGGTGGTTTTTAAGTGCCACATAATCTGTACTAAGACCTTTAAGCGTGTCGCTCGACATTTAAAATCGTCCTATAACACGTGCACTATCGTAGTAAATGAATTCTGAGAGAAAAAGAAGTGGAGAATCACGCGTGACATTCGCATGCACGGGCATATGGAGCGGATCTCGCGAGCCAACCAGCGAGCTAAAGGCCCAAAGCTCTTCCTCTAAACTTCATTAGCTTAATCTTCCATTTATCCAGATTAGATTTAGCATGAACCGGTTCTCTTCAAACTTTTTCCACTATAATGCTCTAAACCCATCTCCATGGAGCCCGTCTTTTGCAGAAAAAAAAAATCTGCATTTCCAAAAAAATTGTAAAATTATTCTAAATGTAGATAATGTTGAATCCAGCAGTGTGCAAAATCGCAATGCAGAGTTTGTAATATTTTAGTCCGGAGAGAATGACAAATGTCGTTGTCATTTTTGTGTAGCTTAGACCACGATGAATTTTCCACAATGGTAGCTAGAGTTCGACCTTAGCTACACTTGGGATATTCGTTTCAAATTTCATAAAAAGAGAAATAAACCAGAAGAGATTCGCGCTCCTCCTACATGTTTAATTTCTTCTCATTTTTAAAACTCGGGCTAATTTGCACTTTCGGGCTAGAGACAGAGCATATATACTGTACTTGGTTCCGTGGAACATGCCTGACCCCGTTGACTTGACGACGGCACGAGAGATGGACAGCGGCACGTGATAAGCATCTCTCCGGTTTGGGTTCTGGCTTGATACCGTGGCGAATATATAGTGGCCGTATCAACGGTACGGCGCAGGTGTCACTCGCATTGATCAGCAGATCGATGCTGCACTTCTTTGCAGTTGAACCTCGAGAGCACAGTGCTCCAGCAGGAACCCTGACGAAAAGAAGTCATACAGCTAGCTCTGCTGCTGCAGCACACTCCGTGGACTTGTGGAACAAGCCCCAGATGTTCTCTTCCTTGACGATCAAGCAGTCTTGGCCAGCTCACAAGACCACAGGGAGTAGGCTAAGCCGATACTAGGCCCAGTGGCCAGTGCACATGAAGAACTGAAAAAAAAGGAACGCCAGGGAGCGGACTCCTTTTTTTCTCTCTTTTTTTTTCCGACATTACGGAGCGGACTCGACTTTTTGGACGTATTCTTACAAGGTATTTTTGGACGTATTCGATTCAGCTCGTTACCGGGAACAAGGCGCATACCCATAGCAATGTATATATGAATAATGCTTTTGTTCATAGGTGGATCAAACCAAGAACACAATCAATATCGACAATGGACAAGTACAAAATCTAATGGGTCGAAGAAGGTTGGTACCCAAATGAGGATAAGTATGACCGAGCGGCCACCCGCGCTGGTTCCTACCACGCTCGCCGGATGTGGGGCACCGACGACATCAGTAAGTTGTAGACCTTCCCCAATCGTAATATTAATGTTAGCATACTAACTGGCTTCACATATATATGACTAACAGTACTACGTACGTTGCAGCGCGTATCCGTGCCATGCGTTACACCGACAATCCTCATGGAAACAACCACCCCAGAGACACCCTGCAGATCTTTTCTATCAAGATTGCCTCGATACATGGAGGTTTACAGTGGCCGATGGACGTGTTTGGCATGGTCACCGCACGAGATGTCTTGAACGGTCGCAAACATGTTATTATCTACGCCCGTTCAAGGAGTAACTGCCAAACCATCACCGATGAGGTATAACTAATTTGTATATTTTTCAGCTCATCGTGTTTTTTGCCGTAATATTTAATTACTCAAATGATGTATGTGGCAGCATCCCTATCTAGCGCTCACAGGTCCTACACGTGCCATTGGGACCTGTATCGATCCTAGAAACATCGAGATCGTTCTCAAAGTTAAAGGTGCAACTAACACTGAGGATAGAGACCTAAGTTTTCTAGTCTTGTTATTAAAAGGACCTCTTTATTGTTCCTACAACCAAGATTATGCTAGCAAGCATAGCACGCTGCAGTGTTCATTTCATCACATTGAAGACTCTGTCGAGGCGACAAGCAGTGTGCGACTCATTAGTGGGTCATCCTCGCCACCAAGTAGTTTTCAAGGTGTATTCACCGCTTGTACTTCAAACATAGATGATTTGGAAGTTACCCTGCTTGCCGTCGGAGATGGTAAATTTCCTATCACGGATGACGGCACGATTAACCTTTCACGACGTGTTGTATCTGTTGGATTCGGTAATGGAGAAGAGCTTAAGGTGTCTATCATGGCACGATGTGGAGGGGATGAACAAGAAGCTATTTGGGATGACGTTGTTTTCATGCCAAAATACGGCGGTAGAAGTTGTGGCGTGCTTAATGTTGGCGCTTGTAAGATGCAAGTCACGGTTGCTTGGTCTGAATACTCGTATTAACTTGCTGAATGGCTTGGTTTGCTTTAGATGGTCCATGTAGTAGTTTTCCACAATTTTAAAGCGTGTTTGAAATCAATATTTTTTATGTTGGCTATAACGTAAATTGTTTTACTATTTTATTTTTGCATTGTCTATTCAGAGCAACAAACTAAATTTACCGTGGTTGGATAGGGGCTCGAGAAGGATGACTAAAAAATTACGAAGAGGTCTAAAAAAATATAAAAAATACTTCTAGGACTTCAAGTTTACAGAAATTACTACTACCTGGCAAGCTCAGAAGACCATCAGAAGTAGGATAGGTCGACAGGCCAGTGGCCAATGCACATGAAGGATAAAAAAAGGAACGTCAAGGACGGAAAAGGAAAAATCTCCCAGTGGAATAGCCGCATACACGACGCGGAGCACTTCTTCAATCCGGAGAACGTATCCGATTAGCAGGGCGGATCCAGGGGGGGGCTAGCAGGGTCCGACCCCCCCCAACCTTTTGCCCCCCTCAAGGATTTTCAGTAGGTAATACTAGAGATATATACTGTACTGCATACGATCATTGCGTCGAACGTGTGTGTAGTGCAGTGTGCTGTGTGCTAATGGCCGGATGTAATCACACTTAATTAGCCCATTGTTAACTAATTGATCCATTGCATACAGAGGTAACTAAGCCCAATACACAACAGCCCACGTATCAGGCTTAGGCCATCGTGAAGTATGGACGCAAACCCCAACCGATCAATCTAATCGATCGAAATTATGCCTGCTTTTCTGCCTCTCCGTCTCCTCATCTCCTTGCTAAGACCTAGGGCGCTCGCCGTCGCCACTGCCGCCGTTCTGCGTTCGCCGCGTAATTCCGCTCCAGCGCCCGCGCCCGCGGCTGGATTGCCAGTAATTAGAGACAAAGAGTTCAACATTGCTCCAGGAGACCTGAAGGTATGAGCTGACTCTTGTTTGTTCTATATCGTCAACACTGTCTTGAGCGAATTAAAATCTTAGTCACTTGATCTGATTCATTAGCAAACAAACCAGTAGATTAGTTTATTAAAAGGTGTCTTTTATCATTTTGTTGTGCTAAAAGATGAAGAGAATAGGACCATCAGGGAGTAGATTTCTTCTAAAGCGGATTGGTTCGACTTCCAGCGCTAATAATGTTATTAGATTTGTTTCCAAGGGTTGAGCATATATATATTTGGATATTTATACGGATTTTCAATAATATATTTCGGACTTAATATTTTATTATGTTTATTCACTTTGATGGTCGTCGACTTTTCGCCCCCCCTATGTCTGAATCCTGGCTCCGCCCCTGCCGATTAGGACTCGTTGCTTAATTACTAGGTAAACCTTGCACGTTTTGATTCGATTAGAACTCGGTGCCTATATAAACGCTGCTCTTGTTCCAAGCGGGCGACCACCGTACGCGCGCGGCGATTCATCGATCGACGATGGTGAGGAGATGGGCCGAGGAAGGTTGGAGCCCTAACGAGGACAAGTGTGACCAAGAGGCCACCCACACGCTGGTTACTACGGAGTACCACGCTTGCCGGAGGTGGGCCATCGATGATGACGACGACATCAGTAAGTAGACATTCCTAAATCCGAATTGTAGTACTCCCTCCGTTTATAAAAGATATCTCAAACTAGTCTAAATTTGCATGTATCTGAATATGATTTAGTGTGTAGATAAATGTAAATTTGGTCTAGCTTGAGACATCCTTTTGTGAACGGAGGAAATAATATTAATTGTAACTTACTAACCGGCTCCAATAATCCAGCATATATATGATGACTAAACAATATCTACGTTTGCAGGTCGTATCCGTGCCATGTGTTACACCGACAAGCGTCGTGGCAGCATCAAACCCAGAGACACCCTACAGATCTTCTCTATCAAAATTGCATCCATACGTGGAGCTTTACGGTGGCCGCTCGACGTGTTTGGCATGGTCACCGCACGAGATGTCCTGGACGACCGTAGACGTGTTATTATCTACGCCCGTGCAAGGGGTAACAGCCAAACCATCACCGAGGAGGTAAACCTAATTTTTTTATTTTCTCCTCGGTTCGTCGTGTTTTCTTACTAATCTTTGTTGACTCGTGGCTATTTATTTAACTAATCAAACGGTGTATTTGCAGCATCCCTATCTAGCACTCTCGGGTCCTACACGTGGCATTGTGACATGTATTGATCCTGGGAACATCGAGATCGTGCTCAAAGTTAAAGGCGCAACTGAGACCAAGGATAGAGACCTAAGTTTTCTAGTCTCGTCATTAAAAGGGCGACATTATTGTTCCTACGACGAAGATTACACTAGCAAGCTTAGCACGCTGAGGTGTACATTTCATCACATTGAACGCTCTTACGAGGCGACGGTCAGCGTGCGACTCATTGGAGACTCATCCTCGCCACCAAGTGGTGTATTCACCGCTAGTACTTCAAGCATAGATGATTTGGAAGTTCCGTTGCTTACTTTCGGAGATGGTAAATTGCCAGTTGCCGATGATGGCACGATCAAGCTTTCACGGCGTGTTGTATCGGTTGGATCCTTTGATGGAGAACAGCTCAAGATCTCTATCGTTGCACAGTGTGAAGGGGATGAACAAGAAGCTACATGGGATGATGTTGTTTTCATGCCAAAGTATGCCGGTAGAAGTTGCGGCGTGCTAAATGTTGGCGCTTGTAAGATGCAAGTCACAGTTGCTTGGTCTAAATTCTCGTCTCTATAAGGCTGATCCTTGCTGAGTGGCTTGTTTGCTCTAGATGGTCCCTTGTATTTGCCATTGTTTGTCAACAACGTCGAGTTGACAATCCGTCAAAACCTTGTGTCTGTAGGTATTTTTTAGTAACTAGCTAATCAATATGTCTAAATATACATTTGTATGTTGGCTATAATGTAATTTGTTTAACTATTTTCTATTTGGCACTGTTTGACCAGAGGAAAAAACCAAAATCGCCGCGGATGTATTTCAGGCCCCAGAAGGATGACGTGGCTGTTTGTGGGTCGCTACTCCCTATAAAAACTAGAGGAACTGATACAACATCGTTGGAAATAAATACTCCCTCCGTTCCACAATATAAGATGTTTTAGGTGGTAAACATGTTGTCTAGATTCAGACTAAAAAGAGTGCACGTATACACTAAAATGTGTCTGCATAGTAATGCTTGCTGTCACTAGTCAAGGAACCAAATTCATCTCAAAAGTATCTATGCTCAAACATGCAGTTAAGGAGCAAGTCAAGGAGTTTCGCTCCAAGTCCAAGGCTTGTCGTGCTGCTACTGTATGATACATCTTCCATAATTTCGTTGCGCAAGTTTTCGTTTCAACCTTCCCTGAATAATTATTAAACTTCATGAACGATTCGTAACGGCAGTTATTTCATTCGTTGACTGTAAATTGTAGTCAGTAAACTTTTGCCTTGCACCTGTACACCATCAACGTCTACACAGCATTTCTCAGGCATTTTCCAACCGCGACGCCACTGGCCGAGATTCCCCCATCACGCATCGATTTCAGTCAGAGTTGCAGCTTCCGACTATCTCGTCACTCACACAATGGTCGCAGCTGTCACTCGCATTGATGAGCTGATCGACGCTGCATTCTGCACAGCTCGAAAGGTACAGTCAGCCCCATAGTCCAACAAGTACACTGACAAAAGAAAGTGTCACTGACGGGCTAGCTGCTGCAGGAACACGCCATGCCTAGAGCTCCCCGCATGTTTTCTTCACGACCAAGACTCGGACCAAAGCAAAGGAGGAGTACTATCAAGGACGGGAAAACAAAATCTCCCGGTGGACTACTCCATACACGACACGTACCAATTCTTCAGGTACAGACAGAGCTGTCCTGGAACTGACATTTGACGAGACAAGGGAGACCCAAAAGCTCAAATTCCCATCTCATAATAAGATTGCCTTTTTGGCTATCGTCCTGTAGCAACACAGTTGTAATGAAATAAAAAAAAAGTTTGGGCAAAACTACACTAGTTTGGGAAACAACAGTTTGCAACTAGTTTGGGTTACAGTTGTGACCCTAAAAAAAAATGGAGTAGCACACGGTCAGAAAAGGAGCAGAACACACAACACCTTGCATAAGTAGAAATCATAGTATAACCTTCTGAAAAATAACTAGAAATCAGAAGAAGAAAACAGATGAAGCTAGAATTAGAATGCTATCTCAACAACTAACACAACATCATTGGGAATGATTACATTCATTCTCGACCTAAACAATTTGAAGTCATTTTTACAGAACATACATCGACTATGTCTCCTTGCACAGCTTCTCTAGGGTCACACTGCCATTAGCTGGGAGCCAGAGACATCCTGAAACCATGAATTGCCGGTATAAAGTTAACGACGAGACTTTTCTGGTATAGTGTTTGCAGTCTAGTAAAAAATCAAATTCATGTCAAAAGAACATATGCTCAACATTTAAGGAACGGGTAAAAGAGTTCAGGTGTAAGGCTCGTTGCCCTGGTACAGCTTCCATAATTTCAGTATGCAGGTTTTTCGTTTTAAATTTCCCTAGAAGAATTATTTTATAAAGAAAAAGCATTCAGGTTACTGTATATGCCAGCAGCAAGTTCTTCAACTTAGCCGATAGCTGCCATGTTGTTAACTAGTAATTGCAGAAAAACATGAACTTTTGTATTTTCCTAGAAGATACCATGGTTGGACACTTGATTCGTCGTGAACTATTCATCAGTTCACTTCTTCGACTGTTAATTGTAACCAGTAAGTCATCAACTGATAACCTAGGCTTAGATTATGAAAAAACAAAAACTAAAAGGGAAACATGAGACAGAAAGCTTCGCTAACAGTTTTTTATTGATCAACAAGACGAATCTAAAAGGTAAGCATAATGCATCCCAGCAAAACCGAAGGATGAAGCGCAGTTGCGCAGGTAGTTGTAAAGGAATTTAAAATACCATTCGTGAAGTATCAAGCAACAACAACCAATATTGAATACTAGTCTTAATTGTTTGGTTGTGGTTTCTTCTACTTCAAAGTCTGATTGTGTCTACTGTCGAGGCATGAAGTCCTTGAACGACTAGGTTGTATTTCCTTAGATTATTGATTGCAAATGTTGCTATAGAACATATATCGTACCATTTGTTAAACTACTGTACCAAGCATATATAAATCTTGATTCAGTTAATTGACGCTAAAGGTAAATGTAACAGTTTGACAGTCACTGTAAGGAATCATCTTTAACACACTTTTTTTTGTCAGACAAAGATTATTCACCTCAATCGCAGAGCGGAGTCCGCACAACAGATGAGTAGTAATGTGCCTCCAACTCCTTAAGACTCGCTGCTGCCTCCTGGCCAATTCTCTCCAGCATTCTTTCTGTCCCCTCAGCCTGCTTACTGAGCACCTCAATCCTCCTATCAACATTCTCACTCAAAGAAGCAAGCCCAGAAAAGATGGCTGTCCTCTTCAGTTCTGACACTAGTTTTAACAGAGAGTCCGCTGAATGTACCTGGACAACAGTAAACATCATTCGTCAACCAAAGAAGATGAAGTCCAGAATAATACTCCCTCCGTTTAGGTGTATTAGGCCTCTTATGAAAAACTATTTGTTCCAAAACAAACAAGGAATAAGGCCCAATCAATTAATTAGGCTAATAAATTGGTGGACCATGACCAGTGCATGTACGGAACAACCCAAGATTCCCGTGCCACCAATGCATGTAAAAAAGAGAAGATTGATTGGAACCAGTAGAAACCAACCTTAGTCACGGTGCAATTCATTAGGGGCCCAATACACTTAAACGGAGGGAGTACAAGATTTGGTGGTATTCTAGAATTAACTCAAAACACAGTAGGCTGCAGTACAACATAGACATCAAATCAGTTGCAACTATATAGTATCCGTAGAGGAAAAGAAGTGTTTTGATTAGTTACAATCGCGGCACTAATCATGGTGACAAAAATAACCATTAAAAGGCCATCTACTAGGAGCCGGGGCCATTGAGCCAAGGCATTTCCATGCTTTATCTTTTATTAATATTTCTGAAATTTTACCCTGCACATATAGACTTAGTTTGACTGATCTCTGTTGTCATCATATCCTCCCTGAATGTAGCATCTGCACTTTCACCGTAGCAACATCACGACTGCACAATTCTTTCTCTCATGCTGAGTTTCTCATCTCCACACCATGTCAATTGCAGGATTACGTGTCACAATCCCGAGCTACATTTCTAGGATCATGGCCTGGTTAGATCTGAGTTTCTCACTCTGGCTGGTGCCAAAATTACACTAGCTCATAATGTCTAGTTGCCACTGGATATGGCATCGCCAAATTACAACATATGGATATTACGGCATAGGAACTAATCATGTAGCACTGGAGTCAACTAACAAGAACGTTCCAAATTTTGGCATGACTAGATGAAACCCAGTGGAAAGAAACAAATGACCGAACAGATGGTGGGCAGCGAGTGAGCTAAGCCGTCGCCGTTACCATGCGGGAGGCGCGTATCTCCATCTGGAACTCCTCCTGGGTGTTGCGCACGGGCGGGTCGTTGACCTGACAGGACGAGGAAGGCCGCAGGGTTAGGGACAGGGTTAGCTAGCCAGGATGCGAGGACACCGGGGAGAGGTGGGGGTAGGGGCTTACGCGGGCGATGTTGATGAGATGGGAGAAGTTGTCGACGAGGCTGGCGATGTCGGCGTCGGCCTTCTGGAGGAGCGCCCTCTGCTTCTGCGCCGCGGCTGCTGCGGCAGCCGCCGTCGGGCCCGCCGTGGCCCCGCCGCCGGGACACCGCCCGGTTTGCTCATCGTGGTCGGATGGGCTGGACGGGAGAGAGGCGGGTTGAGGAGACCACTGAGTTTGTTTTGGGGGACCTCCTATTCTCCGCCATTTGCGTGCGCTAGTACTATCGCCGCCCACTAGCAACCTAATTGGGCTGGCCCATTTAACGTTACAGCACTGCCACACTACGAACTAAGAAAAAACATGGAAATTACCTACGTGCTTTGCGATGTTAAAAAAAACTACGTGCTCTGTTCACTGGAAAAAAATGGCACGAGCGTTGTTTTTTTCTTTTCGAAAAAGACCACCCATCTATTAATCATCCGTAGCAGTACAAAAGATCCAAAAAAGTAATAAAAATTACAAATAGGTCAATCGACCACCTAGCGACGACTACTGACACTGGAGCGAGCCGAAGGCGCGCCGCTGTCCTCGCCCGGAGTCAGGCAAAGCTTGTCGTAGGAGAGCTTGTTGTAGTAGACAGACGGGAAGTCGTCGTGCTAAGACCCCAAAGGGCCAGCGCACCAGAGTATTAACCATCGCCAAAGATGAGAACCATAGATCGGATAATCTGACCTGCAACCACACGAACGAACACGAAAACGGACAAGATCCCACCTTATTCTGACACCAGGATGTAGCCGCCGCTTCACCACCCGGATGAAGACACAAAAACGTAACAAACTGTAAACGGGAACCCTCCCGCCGACGAGAGGCCGGGGTCCGCCGCCCCTCCAAGGCCTAAAAGGCCATCGGAGGCGCAGAAGACCGGCGGCGTCGCCGGTGGCCGGACGAAACCCTAGCAGCCTTGAGATCGCCTGATCGCTTCTGCCCTCAGCCCCTCACGTACGTACCGGTTTGGCACGAGCGTTGTTGTACGCAAAAGCTATTGCATTCAAAACTTGGGATTATGAATATTTCTAACATTCAAGCATGTCCAACCGTGAACATTTTTGGGACCCGTGAAAATGTTTTTGATATCTGTGAATCTTTATAAATGCTTTGACGGACCATGAACATTTTTTCGAACCTGCTGAATTTTTTCGAATCTGCGTTCCCACTTTTGCAGGCCCTTCAACTTTTGTAATCATGTATCGCATTTTCTTGGAACTTTGGACTTTTTAATCCGTTATCGTATATTTTTTAACCGGAAAACAATTTTAACATTTTCGAACCATGCGAACACTTTTTAACTCGAAATATTTTTTGAGCTGTGAACATTTTTTAAAAACCACGAACATTTCTTGAATCTGTGAACATAGTTTGTTTTTGAACTGTGAACACCATTTAAAACCCATTAACACTTTTTAAATATATGAACTTTCGCTGCCCCTTTAACTTTTCTTAATTGTGATCGTATTTTTTGGAACCTGGTGATATATTTTTTTGAATACATGGATGTACCTTTTCGAACCATGAGAATACCTTTTAAACTATAAATATCTTCTTGAGACGTGAACATTTCTTAAACCGTAATTTTTTTTGAACCTGTGAGCTTACCTTTTTTTCAAACTGTGAACACTTTCTTGAACCCATGAACTTTTTTAAAAATATGAACTTTGCTAACCCTCAAACTTTTTATAAATCCGTGATTGTATTATTTTTTTTCACCCGGTGAACATTTTTTTAATCCATGGATGTACGTTTTCAAACCATGCGACCATTTTTTTAAACTCCTAAAAATCTATTTGAGCAGTGGACAGTTTTTTTAACCCGTGATTTTTTTTTACTTGAGAACGTACCTTGTTTTCAAACCATGAGCACTTTTTTAACCCATATTTTTTAAATATGAACTTTGGTTGCCCCTTGAACTTTTCTTAATCCGTGATCTTATCTTTTTTGAACCTGATGAACTTTTTTTTAATCCGTGCATGTACCTTTTTTAACTCGTAAAAATCTATTTGAGCTGTGAACATTTTTAAAACCCGCCCCAACCCTGCACTCTTATTAGCCGGAGCACCTCAACGCGTCAACCTCATGTAGCATGTGAGAAAGAAAAAGAGAAGTATTCAGAGATAAATGGGCCAGGCCCAGAAAACATGCACGATCATGCAGTACACGACAAATAGGATTTGCCTTGTTTTTCAAAATTTTGAAAAAAAATAATAATTCGTGAAGATGTTTTCAAATTTGTGAACATTTTTTAAACCCACAAACTTTTTAATTTTCTTTAAAAAAATTCAAATAGACGAACATTTTAAACAGCTCCCACTCCGAAGTTGAACCGGCGGGTGCCCGGGGAAGGCCTTACGGGCCGGAGACAAGGCCAGGCCCGAGGAATCAGTGAGAAGCGCCATGTAGTCTGGCCTGGGCTGGGCCTTGCCGAGACAAAAAAAAAAGGCCTCCGCCATGTACAGTTCAGGTGGCCGCGAAGCTGACGAAGATCATCCCTCAACCTCAAGAAAAAACTGACGAAGATAAAGCCAAGCCAACACACTCACAGTCACAGCAGCTCCATGCTCAGCATCTCGTGGCACATCAGTACATGTGATTTGTGACCGTGAGTGAACACACCATCGCTGATATATACCTTTGTCATCTCCTTTCTTTCACCTTGTCATTTTACCTTTCTATCTCAGTGTTTGTTGCCTGTTCCTGCTGGTGCAGCATCGGCCTATCTCCGATATTTTACTCGCTTTAATTCGCTCGTCACCCTGATGTTCTTCCTCTGCCTTGCAAGCAACTCAAGCTGGATGGATGGCAGCTAGCTTGATCAGCTCCGACAAGCGCTTTAGAGCTTAGACGTACGCCTCATGACTGCATCCCACGACTAACAAACCTACATATGCAGGCGCTAATCAGCAGCACACTAGCTAGCACTAGTGGCCAATTTGGCATTGTTACTTACCCCACAAGTGCCATTATAGAAAGTATAGATTGCTAGCTCTCCGTACGCGGTAGAAAGCATCTCAAAAATAAGATAGCTTTGTGGCTTGATTAACGGGCCAAGCTAGCTAGCTAGCTAGAGTTAGTTTTGGACCAGTCTGGCTGATTAAGCAGCCTCATACTCTACCCGCAGCACTAATCATGCATGCATGAAGATCTGAACCCTAGCCAGGGAGAGATTAATCTGAAGATGTGATGTGAGGCTCCAGCGCAACTTATCAGTAAACTCTGAGGTGTGCCAGGGTGGATGGCACCGCACTGTCTTTCTGCCAGCCAAAGTGCTTAGCCAACTGAAAGTAGGTCAACATTCACACTTGGCACATCACAAGCAAAAGTAGTGTTATTACAAGGTGTGAAATGTGCTCAATTTCAGTGAACAGGAAAAAGGATATTTTATCAGATAGATAGATACTTTGATAGATTACCATACATGCATCAAGTACTAGCTACAGACCCTGCAACCAACCAAAACAGAACGACAATCACCCAGTTGAGCTGAGCTGAGAGTCCCTGTGGAAAAAAGATACGAGGAGCTGTGCCACAAAAACAACACAAGCAGTGACAGGCCGGATGCAAAGTACAGATACCGATAAAGCGGGCAAGCTTTCCTTCATCAGACCAAATGATCAGGAGTCCACTCCACCCAAGGTACGTGCGCTTTTCATCTTTGCGTTGTCAATAGATAGATGTGTGTCACAGCTTAATTTTAAGCATGGCATCTTCCTTTCTAATCATAGCGCTCACTCCTAGGGCTACTAAAACCTTGGCACTGCCTGTTGAGCCCTGACTGGCTGGTGCAGTGAGGGCCCAGCACCATGAAACAAGGGAGAGAGGGTAGTACTTAAGTACAACTCACATGAGGATGATGCCCTAAGAGGGTCTTGACATGATTCCAAAGGAGACAAGACATTGACTCACTCCATTTGCTTCCCTTGTGGACAAGCTAGCGAGCTAGTTAGGGGAGGGGGACTGATCAACTCCTCAGCAACAAGCAATGTTGTTTTCTGTCCTGATGATGGAAATCCAACCTAGCAAGCTAACTAGTTCTAGTATAATAAAACTCCTCCTCGTGACCCTGCCTACATGTGTGGAGAGCAGTTGAACTGTTTGCTCTAAAAGTTGAAATTTTCTTTTCTCAAAGTTGTGTAGCATATATACCAAGTTATATCAGTGGATTTTTTGTGCGTTCAGAGCCACAAATTGTTTCATTTTTTTGTCTTGTTCAGGTTCCACTAGAGGATGCATGACAACTCAGATGCTTGATGTTCTAGTATAATTCAACTCTTGTTGATTTTTGTGCGTTCTTTTTTTTTTTGTCTTGTTGAGATCCATGACTTTTCTTTGATGTTCTAGTATAATTCAACTCTTCCTCATGACCTGCCTGGATGTGGAAATCAGTTCAACTGTTTGTTGTGAGAGTTAGAAATTTCGTGTCCAAAACTTGGTGTAGCACATATATAAACTAGGCTAATAATAGTTGTTATTCCATGCTTTCAAAGCCACTAATTGATTTTTGCTTGTCTTGTTCAGGTTCCACTAGAGGATGCATGACAACTCACATGCTTGCCCAAAATTGGGATATGCTCCAACACCACACACATATACTTATAGCATATATTTGAATCCTCCGGAAACACGCACAGGCTTGCCACATCTTTCGGCGCATGTACAATAATCAAGTTGAGGAACCCTAGCTAGAAAACAACAAGGAGGCCGGCTAGGACCCACAGTCTAATCACGTCCCATTTAGGATAAGGTTTCTTGACATAAAACTGCATCAAGGACTCAAGTGAGATCATGGCAAAAGTGTTTTCAAATCTCCCCTTTCGAGATCTTGTTTGTAGTTGGGACATCTTGGTGATGGTGACTCGCATGGGAAGGAGGAGCCTCAGGCCAAAGTTTATTTTCTTAGTCCTATTAGCCTTTACTCCTAGGGGTGGAAAAATGATAATATTTCTAGATGCCTTGTGGTAAGGGTATCAACATGCATAGGTAGTTTGTTGGGAAATATGATGGTTCATCAGCTCGTTGCGTCTAGTGGTTGGGTGTCCTACTTAACAAAGTATGGTTCAAGGAAGCCTTTAGGGCAACAAATGTCGCTCGGTGGTCATTCAGTTTGTTATGTCTCCTTCTTTCAAAAGTGGGCCGCTTTTTCGTAAATATAAACAATGTTCTGTAGTGATCAATTATTGGCCTCTCTGAACTATGCACCACCCCCTCAATTTAGTTACCATGAGAACACTTGGAATTACAAAACTATATATGCAGCCATAATCCATATATTGATGCATTATCTCGCACTGCGTAGTATTAATTAGTGCTCAAAACTAGATAGCACTATGGCTAGCACTATTTATAAATTACTAAAAATATAAAGTGTACATATGTATCCTAAGAAGTGGTCCTTACATCAGCTACTTCTGCAATTCTGTCCAAACAAAAGTTGATGAAACAAGACAAAGCATAGTCCAAAAAGAATCGAACCCTTTGAGTGTCCTCGTTCACAAAGGAATGTTTTGGTACCAAAGTGGACTTAATATACAACAACCATGGCAAAAGTGATCACAAAAACTAGATATAACTAGTACCAGGTGGTTCATATCTGCATCTAGGAAAGTGATCGCAGCCTCTTTTTGGTCATGTGGATTACAAGTTGTCTCGGCAAAGAGTGCTAACTCAAGGTGGCAGTATATAGCAAACTAATGAGCTGAGAATACATGCTTTCGGAGTGGAAACAATCAACTAGCATAAACACCTTAAGACCGATAAAAACAACTCACTGGGCCACATTTACACGTTTTTAATAAATCCATAAAAAATAAAAAAGTCAATCCACCTAACATCCGGGTGAATCCTAATATTTAGACGACAGATGTGCAAACAAGTTTGTTATATAGCATAAATGTTAGAGAATCAAATTAGATTCCAACTCAAGCATATGCTCGTACATGTGGACTAAAATGATGCTCCTTGGGTGCTTAATTATTCAATGCTACAAAGATTACAATTGCCTCAGGAAATCAGGACATGACAAGGACAAGCCCGAGTTGATATCAAGATAGACACCTACCGACGCAATTTATTTATCAATATTTCCAGCTTTACATCACCTTCCCCATCACATCAACCACTACAAGAATACAGAAAAACTTGATCCCTAAGAAGTTTCCAATATCATATTTTTCTCACAAGGTAACTAATTTTATTTATACGTGCAATCAAAACAAACTAATCAAGTGTTAGTTATATAAACATCCCTTTCAGCTATATAGCTAGCTTATTAGCTCGAAACTTCTTTGTAATATTGTGCACAAATATATATCAAAATCTCTAAAAAAAAAGCCAACCTTATCGAAGATTTGTCCCTCAGTGTTTTCCACACGTTGTGTTCTCCTTCATCGTGGCTCTTGTTGGTATCTCTATGTTTGAACATAAGTGGGGACGTGGGTGAGAGAGAGGAACGTGAGTATGGAAGTTTTGCATTTATTTTGAGAAACAAGATATTGAAACTAAATATATTGTGAACCGATCGTCCAAAGTACGAACGGTTTTCACCATTGCAATCCATATTGATAGTTTTTGTAGAATTTTTTCGTACTTCCAAAAATACTTTGGGCCGGTTTGGTTGCCGTCCCAGATTTCACGTTCCCTTGCGTCATGGCCCGGCTCCGGCCAGTGGCGGACCCAAGAACAATTTAAAGCCAGGGCAAACAGTGAATTTAAAGGCTAATAATACTACTTTTGATCAAGGTTGCCACCAAATTAGACTTCGCTGACCGGCCGGAAGCCCGGGCAAGTGCCCAGGCTTAGGGATGGCTAGGTCCGCCACTGGCTCCGGCGCCACCAGATCCACCTCCGACGGCCACTGTAACTATCTAATCCGCATGCTAGGTTACATTGGTTCGTAGATGTAAATTTGAGGGGGTGGGTGAGATTGAATGTTCAGTTCGGGTTATTTAGCATGGTTCACGTCGCTTGATTCTCCACCTCCGGCAATAGGCAACATTGTTTTTTCCCGGCGAATACTAGATTCACCGTGATGTATATGTGGATTCTAAGGTTCGTTACGACAGGTTCATATATCCACAGACTTGAGTGAAGTGCATGCTTGTTATGAAGTTCATTGTCGTTCGTAGATGATCTGAAGTGCATGCTTGCTATGAAGATCGTTGTACTTCGTAGATGATATGAATGTTATTTTGATATGATCCAAATTCATATAAAGATAAAGGCTAACTTCTGCCGTAATGAGGGAGGCTCGTCGTCGAAGGCTTGGGCTGAGCGATTAACTCGCTGGCTTGAGTAGAGGAGGTAGTAGACTTATCGCCGCCGGCTTCCAGAGATCAGTGCACTGCTTACCTGCTCGCCGATAGGAGATGAGAACTCAATTGGGGGAAAATGGTTCTATATATTTGGGAGGTGAGAGTGTAAATAAGGAGGGGTTTGGGCGGGAGGTGATCGGATTTCTCCCGCCTACTTTGTAGCTACAGTGCGCGTCCCCGAGCTCCCGCCATCTCCATGGTCGCATATCGTGTGCAGAAGTTACTGCAATTTTCAGCTCAGGAGCCACCTCTTAGCCTCGCTCCACGGAAACGTCTAAATCGAGCGTTTCTAGCGGGATCAACGTGCTAGCCTGACCCAAGAGTTCACGCACGCATTCAAACACCAGCATTTTGCATCCAACGGTTCTAGTCTAGCTTCCTACAGGACACGCCCTTATGGTTTGCATCAGCTCACTCTGAAACCACATGTGCAGCTAACTAAACAGTAGACATGAAAATGAGCAGCGATGCGATGCAACCAAAAGAACTGCAGAAAATGGTCTAAACCGAGTGTTAGCACATACAACCTCCATTGGCCACACGTGCATGAAACCCAAATCAGTGTGAGCAACCAAACACGCCCAAAACAATCCAACCAAAATCGCCCAGCTAGATCCAAGTGCAATTAACTCGCTGGCTCCGCCGCTGCTTTTGCTAGTGGTAGTCCATATTTTTTTCAAATACTCTAGGTAGCTTATCTTTATTTTCAATCATCAAACAATCAAAAATGGCCGGCTAGATCAATGCAAGCGCAATTAACTTGCCTGGTCTAAATGAGAACGAAATGTGCACTAGAGAGGGTGGTCATATATGCGTAGTCACCTACTTCTTGTCTTTTTATTAAAAGACCTATACCTACGTGTACTTGGGCCACCAATTAACTAGTGCCACAAGCAACACAGGATCCGAAGATGATGCAACCCTAGATTGTTAGCCTCACCACCACATCAAATTAATTGATTGCATATCAATTAAGCTGGTAATGAAATGCTAACTTGATTTGGTCACTAATAAGGACAACCAAGTTAACCCAAATTAAGAGAGTGAGATGGTCTAATATATGTGATGTTGTTGTCCCCTATCGATTTGTCGAGCGGATTGAGCTGACGCTACTGTGTAAATACACCCCATATGATAGTGACCACTACACCAATTAAATTAGGATGTTGTATTAAACTAGGCTAGTTGCCTCTTTGGAGACATCCTATGGAAACCTTTGTTACATGCATCCCGTACAATTATGGCAGTCGATGTAGGTTAGTTTATATCCCATGACGCTTTGCAGAGTAAAGCGACCGCTTAACGACATGTATACGACATTATACAATGAACCACCGTTTTCTTAATTAGCTTCGAGTGGGGTTAAGAGTCATGGTCAATTTAACTTGTATGGTATGCCTTAATAAACATGGTGCAAGTTTGATAAGCAACAGTTAGTCGATGCAATAAATTAATTAACCGTTATACGTACCTGCGGTGAGTTTTTAGTATGCAAGATTAATTTGCGACCCTCGGTTACCAGCGGACCAAGGTGTATACGTAAAAACTAAACTCGTAAAGATAGTTTGTGGCGTGTAATTGCTAATAATTTTAGGAGTTGAATGCAAGACCGACAATCGTGTCTTATAATACGGTCTCAAGGGCGGGAGAAAAGGGCTAGAGGTGGAAGAAAATGAGGGAACCGGTGCGAGGGCGCGTGACAGCTGTGGTGGACGGAAAAGACGGGCAAGCCGTGGTTAATATAATCGATACGAATCTTAGGATGATCTATCTATAATCACCCACTTTAGGTCGCCACTGTACACATGTTGACTAGTTAACCATAGTTTAGGGTCTTAGAGTAGTAGCAATGAACTACTGGTGACACACACAGGCATTAAACAAAACCCAAGCGTAAAGCGGAGCCTGATCCTACTGGCCGCCATCCATGGCCATGCCATGTGTGAGCTTTTCAAATTGTACGTGGCCGATGGTTGTCGTCGAGGCGGCCAATGGGATTGCGGGACATGTGTCGAATTGACATTGGCCGGAGCGGTCCAATGAGAGCCCGAAACGTGGTTAGCCTATGTGGCCGGGTGCGAGTGGACGTGGAATCTCTATGGCAGGGTTTCACCGGACATTACCATAAAAAGAAATCTCCTACGTTCCTGTTATGTGCACTGTGTTTAATTACTACTGCCCAGGACCAGGAGACCGGTGTGTATCCCTTCACCTGGCTTAGGTGGCGTTAATCAACGCATGCATGGAGTCTTGGGCCTCCTGACGTGCACTATATAGAATTATAGATATAGATAGACACCCTATTCTGCAGAATAAGTTATTTTGCACCCGGGGTTTTTTATATTGTTTGATAAAAAAATATGCTTATCATCCAAATAATTATATTCATGGTGTTCCATAATAATAAAAATGTACACAAGAAATGCAATATATGAGTCATAACAGCGTAAAAATAGCTAAAATTGCGTATTTTAATCATATTTTTTGAACACCACATAAAAAACTTTTACGTCATGTTAATATTTTCGTATGTTCTAACTTACTAAGTACGGCAAAATTTACGTGACGTAAAAATTCTTTATGGTTCAAAAGATACGGGGTGGGTGTAGAATACCTATTCTACTCCCTGGGAGTCAAATAGTGTGACCCTATATATAGATATCGACGCGGATTTTCTACCATGGTGGGTAGGTATGCATAGCTTGTTCACCGTTGGATATAGAGAGTACACGATCTCATTGCGTTTGGCTGTAGTAGATAGTGTTGCTTGCACTTGACGAGTGTTACCGGAGTTGCTACCCTCCGTGACATGTTCCAGTTGTTGTTTTCATCGTGGGAATTTGAATTGCGGGTGCCGGTGCCGAGTGTGCCAGTGTTGGGTAGAGTCCATAGTCGTTTGTTTTTGTGTGGTGGTGGAGACTTAGATTTGGAGTCCACAGTCCATGGTCTTTTTTTTTGGTAATAACTGTCACGGCATTTCTATGTTGAAGCTGCTCATCCGTAGGCGATGTAGAAGAAATTTTCGAATTTATGCATTAAGAAGCCATTTTCGGATTTTGTGCATCAACAAGAAATTTCTTTGCATGAAAAGTCAACTTACAAACAAATCAGTTCCGAACAAATCAAGCTAGCATTAACATTCGTATCCCACAACCATTAAAAAAATCTTGATCCATCATACAACATTCGGATATACCAAAAAATATCTTGCACAGATAGCTCTGATAAAAAAAAAATCGTATCCCACAAACCAATAAAAACAATTCGAGTTCTGCTTCAGATCTACAAGGGCAGCTCAACGATGTGGCTCCGGATCTTCAAGAACCCGAATCCAGATCTACAAGAAGAACTCAAGAACGTGCATCCAGATCTACATGAACACAAGAAATTTCGAGTTGTGTTTCATATCTACAAGAGGAACTCAAGAAATTTCGAATCTACAAGAGGAACTCAAGAACTACAAAACAGAAAAGAAATCTGTGTTTGCAGCTTCATGGTACGCTGCACCTCCTTGAACGGGGGGAAGTAGCCGACCGCATGGCCTCCCTTGCTTCCGACCGACCCGGCCGCCGGAGTAGATTTTGAAGAGGATGCACCGTCAACTCAACGCTACATCTTCTTCCCGCCGTATAATCCGCTGCATCCCCTGCCCTAGGCCGCCGCGCCGGTAAGGCAAGAGGAGGGCCACCGTGCGTGACTGCGTGGTGTTTGGAGCTAGCTCTGGGTAGGGATTGGGGAAAATCACATGGTATCGGTGGAGAAATAGGAGGAGAAAAACTCGAGATGGCCTGGTCCAGTGCGTGATATTTTGGTGGTGGCTGTAACATGAACCCGGGTCTGGATTGAATTGCGCCATGTACCCGATGTAACGGCGTCAGCTCCGCTGCCAGGTCTGATTCCCAATCTTGTGCTCTCTATAATTGATTCAATGTGATTCAATGGTTAGATTATGGTGTGTAGCTACCCACCATGGTAGCCCACTATTTCCCATATAGATATATCGACGCGGATTTGGTGCCATGGGGGTAGTGGTGCATAGGGTGCCCACCGTTGGATAAAGCAATCATGTGCTCCCTTGATGAATCCATGGTTAGAGAAAGTTGTCTGTGCATGCAACGGCGGCAGGCTCCGTCTACTTGTTTGTTAGATTGCGTGTGCTCCCTCCACATCCATTAGACATTTCCGGATGGATGTGGAATCAAAAAGGTGGACATTTTCTACTCGTCTCTCTCTGCATGTGCTAGCTGGCCATGTCCTTTAGACATTTCCATAGAGGAATTTCACAATGGCGGTGGATGGTTGCGGTCCCGAAGTACCATGTCCACACAACAATTCCATAGAGGAATTTCACAATGGTGGTGGATGGCTATAGGGTCCTAGCAACCATAGCCATACAACAATTCCGTTTGCAACAAAAACGGTGGTGGATGGATGCGGGTCCCATGCACCATAGCCATACAACAATTCATGTGAGAACCAAAATGGTGGTGGATGGATGCGGGTCCCAGACACCATAGGCATACAACAATTCCGTTTGCACCATAGCCATACAACAATTCCGTTTGCAAAAAAAAACTTGATTTTTAGCCTCCATTCATTGTAGTGTTTCGGTTGGCATTATTATTAGAGAGACTGGTGTTTTTTTCAACAAAGAAGTGACTGGAGTATTATTCAACAACAAAAATGACACGCGTGGATAGCAATGCTTGGAGCGGGCTGGTGTAATTTCCAACGTGCTCTAGTGTATATCGATTTGTAGCTACTTCCGAGCCTTGTATATTTCTGGGTGATGATCAATCATGTCGGTCTGGCCTTGCTAGTTGTGACCAAAAATAAAATGGTTAGACTTTGCGTACCCTTTTTTCTCTGTGTGTTCCTTGCCTTATGGACTGTTGGTGTTATTGTAGTTGGCTTTTTTTCTTGCGCATTATCCAACTTGCTCAACGTGCTCTGGTGTTGATCCATTTGTAGCTTTTACCGAGCCTTGTGTATTTTTGGGTGATGGTCATTCATGTTGGCCCACGACCTTGTTATGCAGGGAAAATAAAGTTGTATATATTATGTTATTTTGCCCCTATCGGTTGTAAACTCTCCAATTAAATATGCTTTATTCCGTGGGTAACAACAAAGCAACAATTCCACTTTGGACAATTCCCCCACTCGCTTGAATTCCTTAGAGGACTAGGTCTAGCCATGAAACATTTCATGTCATGGGTGTGGAATTCTCTAAAGGAGAAGGAGATGGGTAGGAGAGAGTAAAATGAATCAACATGCATGATTTTCGTGCTCTTGGTATGACGCCGTGAAAATTTGCCGTTTGCATTGAAACCAATCTTGTGCTCCATATATTGTATCCAACGGTTGGATGAGGGTGCACCACTACCCCATGGCACCCCACTATTTTGCATAGATATATATACACACAAATCCTTATCATTTTATATTTTTATTGCACACAGGGAAAGTATTTACTTTGCATGACCGAAAAGACCCAATGCACGCATGCATGTACTGTAGAATACAGTGGACGGTGTCCTACGGTTGACACGCAGGGTGTGGTGAACCTACTTTCCCCTCCTCGTCTACAGGAAGTGCGAAGGCGATTTTTGGATCCCCTCCGTCGTTCCACCGCGTCTCGCAGCTGAGGCGTGGGATTCCTCCCCTCCGCCGGCCGCTTCGGCGGCGGGAGGGTGGGGGATCCCCGCCTCCGGCCTGTACATACGGTAGGTTAGGGTGGAGCTTCTGCCGGCGGCGTCCTGGAGGAGGTGGGGCTGCCGGTGGGCGGTTTGGTGGCGGCGCGGTCTTCTCCGGCGGTGGATCTCTTCGGAGCTCGCCGTCTTCGTGCTCGTCTTGCAGGCGCTCGAGGCCCGGCGTGGTGCTCGGGGCCGTCTGCTTCCCGTCAGATCCGCGTAGGCGGCGGATCTGGTGGCCGGAGCGCAGCGCCTGGCGGGGCTGCGGGCTGCCACCTGCGTCGACGTTGAAGATGGCCGGGGCAAAGTGGTGCGGCTGGGACCGGGGGGCGCTTGCCATGGTCGTTCATCGACTTTTCCTCTGTCGTGGCGCGGCGGACCAGCTCGGCAGCGTCTTTCATAGGGTTAAATTCTCCCTGTCAGTGGCAAGGTGGAGGCTGGTGTTCTTCGTCCTCGACGTCGGTGAACTCGCTGTTCTCGGTGCTTGTTCCTTTTCCCCTTCGTATTGTTTTTCTGTTCTTGTTCCGTGTACTTTGTATGTGGTTCCTTTATGAATATATGTGGTGGAAAATGCAAAAAAAAAAAAAGGTGTGGTGAACAGTGGCGGGGATGAGTGAATCCGCACGGCCGGATGCTCTTTTTTTCTTTTGCACACGGAACCAGGTTTGTTCCATCACGCTTTGGTGCGCTCTCCAACATCTTACGTCCAATCGCCACACCCATGCTAGCTGCTCCCTACGTACGAGCGTACGACATGGATCGGCCAGAGTACAAAATAAGACATATTTTTTGGTGCTTTCTAGCTACTCCGTTCCAATTTAATTGACTTGCTATTCACCGATATATCCAAATGTGGTGAATAGCAAGTCAATTAAATTGGAACGAAGGGAGTATTACCTCCATCACTCTAACTATACATACATAGATCAATTTGTATGATGGAAAGTGACTTTGGGTTAATTCTAGATGAAGGTCAATTTGTACCACTAGTGCTTGGTTAACGGTTAGTCGTACTGTTAGTAATGTATTATGCATGATGAAATAGGAATAGGTAATTAATCGGAGCAAAGTAATTAAAAAGTTTAGGTGGCATGATGAAAATGGAAGAGGGAAACTGACTCATGGAGCACTCACCTATCACCAAGTGCCGCCTTGATTATAAATGGATGCATGCCCAATTAGAATACTCTTGCGTAATGTGGTCATCGGTGTGACATCCTTGACAAATCAAATCAAACACGTCCTCCTCCACATCGATCGACCGACGTAATTGAGATTATGAACTGAGATTAATAATAGTACATCAACATTCAACAGCAACAACAAAACAGTTCAAAAAAGAAACAGCAACAAAAAAAAAATTGGTGATATTAATTGGTACTCCTACTGCAAATGGCAGAGATGGATGGATGATGGAATTGACAAGAATTTACAAGTCGCGGGCCATCGATCATGGCCGGGAGTTCAGTTACAGGCGGGCGGCCGGCTTACACTCCAAATTTAAGCTAAGAATACTTTAGTTACTACTACCGCGCTAGCTAATTACTTAATTACCTAGCGAGGCCGGGGTCGGTCGATCGAGCTTAGCACGAACGTACGTGGGGAGTCTAGTACGCAGCAGTGGGTAATTAATTTTCTTTGTTACCAAATTAACAGGACGTAGCAGATAGCTCGATCGATCGTCACAAGCTGAGCTGCAGATCGAGCCCCATCGCGTCCTCCGGCACGGCGGCCAGCTCAGGCGCCATCGCCATGCTGGGGTATCTCCCGAAGCTGGCCGCGTGGACGAGCCTCCGGCCGTGGTGGTCGACGGCCTCCGGCGGCACCACGTATGGGGCCTGGGCGGCAGAGGAGCCGGACGGGCCGTAGGAGAACACGGCGGGGGAGGCGGCAGCAGAGGTGGCGCGGCCGGACGGGAAGACGCAGCCGTGGGAGACGTGGAACTGCTGGCCCTGGGCGCCCCCGGCCACCGCGGCGGCGCGTGGGGAGAAGTAGACCCAGCTGGTGGGCGCCCCACCGTCGCCGCCGCCGTTACTGAGGAGATGAGCCGGCTGCGCAAAGGCGGACATCATGGGGTTCATGCCGCCGGCGCCGCGAGGGTACAGCGCGCCTCCTCCGGCGGCGCGGCCGGCTGCTGCGGCCGCGGCCTGCAGCTGCGCGCGCTTGAGCTGCTGCCGCTCCTTCTTGTGCGCGTTCTGGTGGCCGCCCAGCGCCTGCGAGTTGGCGAACTCGCGGCAGCAGTACTGGCACTCGTACCTCCTCCCCGCTTCACCACCGCCACCGCCACCCGCACCCGCTGCCGCAGCTGCTGTGGCAGTGGTGGTGGTGGTAGACGACGAGGAGGAGTCCGACCCGCCGGCCTTCTCCGGCTCGCCGGCCTGATCAGGCTCGGTGTACTCCATGATCTCCTGCTGCTGATCCTCCTCGGAGGATGAGAAGTGGAAGCCGAAGAGCTTTAGCCTGGGGCTTGTCATGCTCAGACTACAGCAGCTACAGGAGAGAAGAAGATGAGAGGAGCGATGGTGTCAAAGCTGGATGTGCATGGGCTGTGGCTGTGTCAGGTGAGAAGGGGTCGGCCGGTATATATAACACCCGGAGCTGGATGCACAAGCACAGTGGAATGGATATATGCTGCATGACTTGAATACATGCATACGCAGGGACTCCTCCTAACATTGCACAGATATATTATACTATCTCCCATGCACTTTAGAGAGAGAAGGACTAGTACACTTTAGAGAGAGAAAAACTACTGTAGAGAGAGATCAGGAGGAGTAGTTGGGAACAGGAGAAGCACGGTTCACTAGAGACAGCGTTGTTGGGTTCTAGATTGTGCTTTGTCCGGCCAGGCTCCATCCATCCGCCCATGTTGTTCAGTATTCTATGTTACGTGCCTGGACCTGGCCAGAGGACGACTCCTTAATTGGTTTATTTCGATCCATCGACACACGCATGATAGAGCCTGGTAGCTCCCCTCCATATATTATCTTCTATCCGGAACATTTTTATTCAGCTAGCTACCTCCGAGAAGTAGTAGATTAGATCACTTGAATATACACTACCTATCTGGCTACCTACACGACAAGATATTATTTAGGGGATCCCCTATTATTTACTACATTATGTCTACTAATGTGGCACTCACTAGCTATGTCTAGAGCTAATTAAGTGGCCAACTAATACTCAATTTCTTTAGCGGTCAGTCTCATGGAGCAGGATGCTCAATCAATTCCAGTATGTTTAGGTTACGTGTACGTAGTACGCAATGCAAATAGTTTACACTGGCGATGCCGTGTGTTGTGTGGAGGCGAGGCGACCCATTATTACAATAATGCAGGGTTCTTTGTTCATATATGGATGGATGAAACTATATTAATATCGAAAATAGCTTTTGCTGTATATATTATGGCCCCTCCATGGATGTATCCATGTTGTAGAAGAAAGAGATAAGAGAGGGACCATGCATGCATTTGCTGCAGGAGCTAATTCAGTGGGTGGGTGCCACACTTAGCTTGTGCATGACCAAGTTTATTTGTGAATATTGTGTGCGTAGTACAAAAGTGCAAACTAAAGTTGAAATGATCATGTGCATGTGGGGATCAGTTGGACCAGCTAGTGTACTGCAAAGGTAGCACGAAATTCTCTGTGGAGTGTATGTGGTGTATGTGTCCAAAAGAGTATGCTTGGAATGTATGTATGTATACGTACCTGGGTATGTGCCCGTTTTTGTTCCCTTGTGTTGGCCAGCTTTCCTTTCCTGCCATGATGACGGATGACCTCCGCAAAGAATCGTCGCCTTTTGAGGGAGTTCCATCGCTTGGATCATTATTATGTCTTTGCAAAAATGGTACAGTATTCGTCAGCTGGGGATCAGAATACTACAACATGTTTCTGGTACATGGAAATAACGTTACATTCATATCTCCATCTATATATGTATTCTTGCAGTAAATGAGTGCGTATGTATATTCCTGTTCATGCAAGGAAAAAAGCAGCAAGACTATACATATATTGTTAAGGTTCTCGAGCACATAATCAGTCTCAAATTAATGAAAGCTGAGAATAATACTGTACGATTGTTATGCATGAAAATATATCCTTCGTATAAAAACACGCGATACAAGGTTATAGAATATTTTCATTCGTAAAAGCAATCATCGGCACAAGAAAACATGTGTGATAATGACAGTTGGGTTTTTATTTTACCCATGCACAGATAAAACTAGAAATAGCTTATCCTGTATCTTCGTTAACTTCCACATAATGCACCCTGAGATGAGATGCCTCCCATATTTCCTTGCAACAAACAAGGAGGGGCATCATCACTTCCCATCACATTACAAAATGTCGCAGAAAAAGTGAAAGTAATAATTGACGTGATTACTACTAAGACAGTTTGAAACATATATCTGTCTTGTCTGGCCGAAGTTTAAGCCCCACTGTCCACACAAACCCAAAGAAGAAGAATAGCTTTGCATAGAAAAAACACACACTGACGTTAAGAAAACGAAAACCATATCTGACCAAACCTTGCTGATCAGCCAGCGTTTTCTGGACATTTCACATCATTTTAAATGGTGAGGCATCAATGTTAATCTGCTTCAATTATTGTAAGTCTACTCAAGTGAAAAGACTTCCACTTGTTGTACTACTACCATAACTGGGAATTAATCAACAAAGCTGGGATCATTAACATGTAAAGAGAAACCAACAATCCAAAAAGTGCTATTTGTTGTTGTACTGACACTAATTAACATGTACTATCATGCTTGACTTCGAATCAAAAGGAGGAAGGCACCACCATGCATGCATATTCAGGATGCAACTTCTCCAGAAAGATCAGGTTTGCGTGTGGGTGCGTGTATATGTGTGCAGCCCTTTGGAAATCTATACAGTAACTACTACTAACTAGTGCGCCAAGATCGCCCACCCTCCTCATCTGTGTGTTTTCACACAGCTAAACCAGTTGGGCAGTAGCATATTCTCGAGCCCAGCACCACCTGCAACCTACATGAGTTCAAATCAGCAAGCTTTTCGGTTGGACTTTTTCTTCAACCAGGTTGGAAAAAAATCTCTCCAAATCCTACTAACCCCAGAGAAAGCTAGAATTTTCGCATCTTTTTCTAACATAATCTCGTCTCCACCATCTATGAAAGCTTCTTTCGCCCCAAATTCCCTTCCCATCTCCCCTCTTTCCAAAGTCTTTCTTCAACTTCTAAACAAGGCCCACCCTGTCCCCTAAACTTGGCTCCCATCTATTCCCCTCTTTCTATCCCTTTCAGCTAAAACATGAGCTTGGGAGTCGCAATTGCCGCTATAAAAAAAAGTTGATACCATCTACAATATATTATCAGCAGTTGTTGCTGAGAGAAGTCGCGGTTATATAGCTGTCATCAGAGATGTGGCTTTATTGTGATCTAATATTTTTACTACTTTGGAGTTTTAACCATGCTTAGGTCATGGACCTCCAGCTTACTTTAATGGTTTCAGGTTAGCCAAGTTGAGCAAATACTTGATTGCATTGATGACCATAAAGTATATCGTCTTGTACTTGTTTATTCTCTCTAGACATGCCTCCATCTATAACAAATCAAGCAAGAGTCAAAGAACCATTTTAATAGATCTTTCGGATCCGTTAGACTGACACAGCCCGTTTTTATGCAACAAAGCCACCTTTTGCTTGACACTGACATCTGTAACCCAAACTCGTATTCTGTACAGGAACAAAGAATAAATATGTTATCAAGATGATCCTAGAGTTTGGATACTTACAGTTACCCAAAATGTCGTACAGGCTAGCAGCTATTAAATAAGATACCTCACATGCATGGGATCTTCTCTTGCTAACCTGTTGATCTATTTTGTATACAGTGCTACGTATCGAGACAAGCGTTAGAAAACCACTAGTTCATAAATATATATTCCTCCAGCCGGTTGCCAATTATTACCGACAAGAAAGGATCAAGCGTAGTTATCGGCATACAATGTGCTCAAGACTGTTTACCAACAAAATAAACTATAGTAAATATTCTATTCATGTTAAATAGCAACCTTAATGTTAAATCAATTTACCGAATCTCCTATTGAATACTTCTTGCTTACTGTAAATAAGTGTCCTCGTTGCCCTACAGTCCAAAGAATTTTAACTGCTATGCCAAATTGAAGTTCCAATCAATGTGATACTGATTTGACATCTCCAACTGTAGCTATATTTTTTCAAGTCTATAAGGTAGTGCATGGCAAATGCAGGAAACATCAACATCTCCTAAAAAAGTAAGATCACACAATATGATGCAGATTTCAGAACAGCAATCATGTGAGACAGGAAAGTTGTGCAGAAACATGACCACCATAAAGACATAATTGAGATAGATCCTACTCTTGTATAGGCCAGATCTGAACTATCCAGACACTAAACTTGTTTGGAGTCATATCTACTGCAGACTCTGCAGTAATATATGTTCCCAAAAATAATGACTACTAACATTTTATTACGATCAGAAACATTTTTCCTGCCAGAAGACATTTACAGCTCAGTTGGTCGAAGATGTGGGTATAGTCCTCTTCGGTCAGATGTCACATGTGGATGCCTATTGGTACCTAGTTCCTCCTAGCAGTCCATCATTCTTTTCATTAAAATTTAATTGATAATTTTGCAATAAACACTATCTCATTTGAATTAACATAACTGGTATATCCATAACTTCATAAAAAATATCATATAAATTTTATATACGAATATGATTGATAAAATGGAATTATCACGTATTTTAAATTTATATAAGTTAGAACCATTATTGCATGTACAGTACAATCAAACAGCCAATTTCTCATCTTTGCAAGAAAATACAGCCAAGTTTCAAAACAAAAACAAATGTACAGTGAAAAGTATTAATCCACTGTATATTGCATAAGGCCTGAACCGAAAGATAACAGTAGAAGTCATTAGTTGGTTAGGACTGATTCCAGCCCATCCCACATGCTAGTGGTGAACCTAGCAAAATCAAAATATGTAGAGCCATGCAAGTTGCTATGTTCTATAAAGAAACTTTGGCTTCTATAACTTCAGAAGTCCTCATCTACTTGTCCTTTCCTTCCATGCTCTGGGCATCCTTATGGGATGGGTAATACTAGGACCCCACAAAGATACCAACTTCTTTAGAAAAATTAATATGTTTTGATTCCAGGAGGAATAGTCTGAAAGAAGCTTGGGCGGTTGGAGGGTAATAGATCCTAAATGTTTTCCTCAGACTGCAATTTGCAGCAAAAGCACATGGTCTTTTATTATAATATACAAGTTCTGCGGCACCAATATCATTAGTTTATGCTGCAAAGAATCTAACATGTACTCGAATAGACCTGCAAATACAGATACATTGTATCATCAAGTTAACTAAAAATATCTGGATTCAAATTACCCGTCGTGGATCATGTAATAAATATTAGGATAGGACCATACTTCATAAGACGATTCCTGGACTGTGGATGTTTGGCTATTCTGGTAGCAATTAAATTCACAGAAGCATAAGCAGCAGAAGTACTTGATCACAATTCGCAAGTGGATTTCTTTCTTGAACCAAATCTAATTTGAGTTTTAAACAATACTACAGGTTTTACACTCATCTTATGCAAACTATTATAATTTGATTGGAGAAGTGTGACTAACCGTCCTAATTAAAAAATGATGCTACAATGCAACATATCAGAACTGAACCTAAATAAACCCATTGGTCATAATTCATATCCAACTTATTTTATTATTGTAAGGGAGGGGTTAGACAATTTTTGCTGGACCCAATACATTACATCCAGTGTAGAGTCTCTGGGCATTCTGTCCCTGCTGATAGTTCCCTCGTTTGATGATAATTCTATGCGATCTAGTAACATGTAGGGAATCAAATGAGAGTTGTCTATGTTTTCTTCCATAGTTTTCCACTTCCTACTTCCTAGTTTATGACAAAAAACAAAAATAGGGTCAGTGAATCATCCTGTTGTTCCCCTGATTAAAGATTGGGTACTACCGACAAGGGACAACTTCATTTGGGTGTTGCATGCATCATTAGCAATTTCTTGCAGCAGTGGTCTCCACCTTGCACTGCAGAACATCTTGTCTAGACATTTTTTTAACACTCACAGCCAGGGAAACACAGCTAAGCAAACATTATTTTGCTGTCATATTGTTGTCCTATTTCACTCTATTCTAGAGTTCATGCCCAGAAATATGAGAGCTTTGAAACAGTTATGCATCTTTGTTTTTCATAAAAGAAAATGTGTCGTGTTTGCAACTGACCCTATAGCAAAGGAGTAAACGGTATTGACCCCAGAATGTTCTACAGGGTTACTGCACTAATGCTCTAAAGCATGACAGTCTGTTATCTCAAAGTTTTATGAAAGGTAGATAGCAGGTCCCTAGTGTGGCTCTCACTAGTTTGCACCTTACTCTCTCAAGTACCTAACACATGTGGACCATTTAATCACAGCAGAGGAAAACAGAACACTGCTCTGTAACTTGATGTGGTGTTGATAAAATACAAGTGACAACTTGATTACAAGCTAGACATGTCACTAGTCCCAAGTTTGTCCTGAGTTTGTTGTGTTACCTAAATAAAGGCTCCTGGTCACGCCCCAACTTTTTTGTTAGTTGATTGTAAGCACAAAGCTGGCAACATTTAAGATCGCCCGAATCCCAGCAGGGACCCGCCTAAGCTGTGCTCTCAAGAGAAAATCTTTCTTTGTGGCTCATGATGACAAGTTTAGCACGTAGTTTAATCCCAAGGATGACCTCAACCATTTTACTCCAAAGCAATATATACATAACACTCAACTTAGCAACCATATCTGTTTATTTTTCTCCGCAAGTGCTTTATGGGCCACCACAGGAGATTAAAAATGGCTTGGCTTAATAATTGAGCTTGATGACTTCCTTCAGAATAAGTTTGAAAGCTAGTTAACAAACCCAAGCAATATGAGCAAGGACTATAAACTATGTTCTAGCATTCCAAGTGACATTACCTACTCCATAAAAATAAGCACTTGAGATTGGGTGGATTTCACTTAAAGTCATGTGAAGTGATTCTCATATCCTTAATCATGCGATAAGGGAGTAAAGAAACATCTAGTCAAAAATCTAATAGTCTAGAATGTCTAAAGCTTGACAAAACACTAAAATTAAACGTCACCACAGAAAACTATATAAAACATAGAGATCCAGTGTAACCCGCAAATTAAGCTAATACGGCTACGATTACGACACTTGGTAAATATAATACAGCTCGGCAAGCGAATGATCAACAGATGGATGCACATGGATTAGATGTATGATTACTCCATGTCCTACTTGTGTGATGGCTTTAAGAAAGAGATTAGCAAGTAGTTTAGGTAACGTGATGGTGGAGGGAAGAGCTTTAGATAATATAATCTTTGAAACTTTAGAATCCACTTGGTGAAAATAAAGAATTAGGCATAAGGAATTTTTCTAGCGAAAAGTAGCGGAAGTGAGGTTACCAGACTAATGTTTTTTGGTCTTAAAACCAAGGTCAAAACTAAGCCTTTGACAAATATCGTATCTTGTGTGATGTATTGGACAAGTCACTTGGTTGTTACTGGTAACATCACACCACAAGTTATCTCTTGCTTTTCTGGAATATTGGTAGCTCTGCACTGAAACTAGTTCCTTCTCGCCACTGATGTTCTAGTAAAGCAAACTTTTATTTAATTCAGAAAAAAGTTACTTTCCATTCTGCTATTTGCTTCAGCAGGTAATGAATACATATGGTCATCGCATGAGACATAATTCTCTAGGAGCTTCGTTCATCAGAAGTTCATACAGTTACTCAAAACTGATCTTTTCACATTTACACAATTACCCAAAGCTTAGATATTTGTTTTCTAAAGGGGTACTTATTTCATCTTTGCTCTCAGACACTTTGAAGTCTGAACACCTAAGGAACCTTTAATTTAATCAAGTATGGTCAATTAAGACTGGGCAGAAAGATATTTATGTACTCTTATTATGAAGAAAACAGTCACCTTGTTTTATCATATGACAACTGATCAACTATAAAAACCAAGCATCAGACACAGGTCATTTCTCCACCTTGTTTTATCATATGAAACTCAAAAGTAATTAGTAGATGGAGGTTGCCAGTCACCATACCCAGTTGCAAGAAAAGACTTGGTTTCTGAATCTTTACCTTCAGTAACTGTATTGCCAAATCATGCAATTGATCTTCTAACGTTCACTAATTAAATTAGATGACATATAAACACCTATGTAGTTGTTCTGCAAGGAAATGAAATGAAACATATATATAACTGTTTTATAAGGGTTAAAGTACATAGCAAGCAAAAGCACACTTCCAGAAACTTAAACATGTACAGGTCCTTACGATCACCAATTTAATTTTTACGAATGGCACCATTTTTCATTAAAATGGAGGCAAAGCAGCATCTATTTCAAAATGCAAAAAACCTTTCAAAAATACAAAAGGAACATGAAGACGTGCTAGTACCAAACCAAACCTAGTGTTATGGAATATGTATGCTCCACTATAATTATTGGTTGTTACCTTTCGTGATCTGTGGCGGTAAAATTGTATGGTCCCAGATCAGGAGCTAATCAACTCATGTACATTCTGAACATGCGATTGAAGTGCACACAAGGATAAGATGGCAGTAAAGAAGAAGATGGGTATGAACCAGCCATGAATTAAAAAGATGATTCAATTATTATCTCCACCTTCCTGTAATCTATCAGCTCGAACGGTTCAAGGGTTTCTAACTCTCTGCCATCACTCCAAATAAATGACCTGTCTAACAGATCTTGCCTACTTAAATTAGCGCATAGCACACTATCCAGACCTAGTTTCAAAACTCAAGCTAGAAAATAGGTTGCTAGATAGTAGTGAATAACATTTACTTAGTCATCATCTAACCTATGCAAGTTACTCACCAAGTTTCTAGATTAAACTTGAAAACAAATACACTTAGAGCTACATCAGCTTTAGTCTGCTTCTAGATGGTAGATTGGTAGTATAGGTTAGCTGATGCAAGAAGTGTGCAAGCTTTTACATAGCACAAGAAACTTCTGTGATCTATCTGCTACCGACAAGTTCAGACTGACATATCAGCATAAGAAAATAAAAAATTATATTTTTGTTTCAAGTCCTTGTCAAATAAGCGCCGAGGATCTTCTACAATAATTTTCTGAAAGGTGAGATAACGTGGGGGGATAGAAATCTCTAACCATATCATGACACACTACTAAACAACTTTACCACATCAAGTTGATGAAAACGAGTTGTACGGTCAAAGATAATAAATTACCTGTATCGCCACTTTGCAGGCAGATGATCTACTCCAACAAGGACAACTAGTATTAAATTGCATGGACAAATCACACAATTAGGAAAGGGGGAATGAAATAGTCTATATTCCTCTTTTACATCGAACTCAAATGTCTTAATCATTAACCTATAGAACTACCAACTGTTTTACATGGCCTTTATCAATTGGACCTATTATATTCCAATTTGAGTAAACCGTGAGTTATCTTTCGGAAGATGTGCAGAACTCTACCTTATGTACACGCTGCTAAGTTCTAACATCCTCAAAACTACCGGCCACCCAACTTACTGCACCTAAGTAGGTTATGCAAATTATCATATCAAACACCACCAACAATGTTGGTGTGTATTCATGTATCTTCCAAAAGTAGGCAGATCCAAGCATCTACAGATCATTAAACCCTGTTGAACTTGTACTTCTGCACCAGATTGAATCTCTCAATACTTCCACTAAAACCCTTCAGCACAAGAGTCCTCACAGCATCCACCCCTTGCTCCAACGCGGTGTCAATCTTGATCAAATTAACAGAACAGGTGTAAATCAACAACCATGTCGCAACAACCATATCAGAGTTCCTCCCACAAAAGGGCAGACCACTAGAAAACGGGGAATTCAGATTCAACTAACAGCAGTTTTCTTTAGGATGATAAAGTACAGGTTAAGATCCCTAATGTAGCTCCCCAGAACCAAGTATGCAAAAACTCCCCGTGTAAGCTTGTTATGGTTACAATTGACAGTACGTATAACTTGAGATAATCCCTTTGTGTCAACAATAATAGGTACACCCTAGTCGGAGTACTAGAAAATGTGCAGTATGACCAATACAGAACCACATCATCAATCTTTGTTTATAGTTAAGATATGTTCATACGATCATTTGTAGCTACATTACAAATTAAGACTTCACCAAATGTTCATGCTCATTGGTTATGATTATTATCCAACGAAATAGTGGGAGACCTTTTCTCTTTTCCCTACAGCCAATGTTACAATTGAATTGTTATTAGTGATGCAATTGAAAGTTGGTAACGGCATTGGGTTTTTCTATTTTTGTTTTATTTATTTTTTGCCTATCTGGAGATGAAAAAGACAGATGAACGCGTTGGTGGAGAAGAGGAGGAAAGATAACGAGGGATTTTCACACTATATGACATATATATATATATATATATAGGTAAATTAACAGGTGCTCCCTGGTGCCCGGGCACCTGGATAGAATACAATACATTTTGGGTATGTAGATGACACCTTTAACTTGGGTATGCACATGTTGGGTATATAGGAGGTACATATATATATATAAAACTAAATAATTAAATGTAGGACGAAGTCAATACCTGAACACGTTCCTCTGAACTAAACTTTTGCAGAAGAAAAGCTCGTGCATCCATTTTACCAGGTGGGCTACCAATGCCTGTATCCAACAGTACACAGCTCAATATCGGTCTAATATGAATTTTCAGGGAAGAAACTGAAGAGTGTCAGGTGGTGAACATATATATACCTATAGATAAACGAGGAAACTCCCGGCATCCATCCAAATGCTCAATTACGTTCTGTAGGCTGTTTTCCCAGGAAGATGGTAATACAGAGTGTAAGCAATAGATTGTTAAATGTAAGTAATGGATCTTATAGATATTAAAATCACATAAACAGCACTTCAAAAGCATAATACTTATAAGCAAACCAATACAAATATATTCTCCGGATCCATGTAATAAATTTTCTGACTCTATGCTGCCTCTTCAGCAAACTCGTGATTTTCGTTTGAGTTCTTCAGACGAACATCTCAACAGGAGCTATATATAAAGTTAACTTCCGGTGTGATTTCGAGAAGTAAATCTTTCTTCTTTTTTTGAAACTTAGAAGTAAATCTTTCTGTTACATCAGAATACTAAACCAGGCCAAGTTTCATTATATTTTCTATAAATTAATTCAATTCTCTGCTGCATTCTGTATGTGAATACCATCAGCACATTCCATATGACCAGAAGTAGTAAACCTACTAATTGTTCAAATGATTTGGAACTTCGGATATTACCCATTATGGCGGCCATGACCACCTTTCCGTTGAACTCGCAACACACCATTGGGCAGACTAGTCTCATCATAAATCTGCAAAAAAGCAGAACTCATTGATTTCAGTCACAAGCACATGATACTGAATGGTTGTGGTAAAGCATTAAGAGAACAATGATATAATGTACCATAAGAATGTGTCGCAGTGGTACTTGATAATAGGCAGCAAGCGGTCCAATCTTCACATGATAGAGGAATGTTTTCCATTAGTACATGACAAATTAAAAAGATCAAGACTGCATCAGAATAGAGACAACAGGTGTTCAACAAGTCCTGGCACCAACTTATAGTAGTTCATTTGGTAAGATATGATCCATGGTATGCTAAGTAAAATGAGAACTGATATATCTAGGTGTAGTTGTGAAGCACTCAAGAGATTACCAACGTGGCTGATACTTCTCTGCATCGAATTTAAGTAACTTATGCTTATTGGAAACTTATATTGATTTATAGATGCTAGAGGCAGCACTTGAAGGTCCCTGTAGTCACATATGGTTCTTTACTAGCAATTATATCAAGGAGGCAAAATATTCTACCCCAGATATAGCTACTAGGTACCAGCCACTACCCCAGATGTATACAGACATGAAAAGGTGATATTATTATTGTAAATATATCACAATCTATTTAAGCAAGTGCTCCAGAAATAATATAATTCCCACGAAATGTTTTTTACATGAAGGTCAAGAATAAAGACTCACTGCTTCACCACAGTAATTCATGTATGATTGTGGCTTTACCAGCAACACTGGGACATTCCCTATTGAACCTGCACCAAATTGAACACAAAGGATGAGTGGGAACACGATTAAATATAACGATTACAAAAGACTGCAAGAACATCATGCCGCTCAGTTCCAGTAAGAAAACGTTCACTCAACATGCCAAACTTTGATGCACCAACATTACCTTCTTCAGAAGTAGTTAGTGTATCACATATGTAGTACCTCCAACAGATACATATTTTGAACATAACAGTTAATATTCAAAACCAGGACGCCGTCATCAACACACATTAATTTTCAGCCAGTAGATCAGAACATTTTCAAAGATGTACTCTGCAGAACAGTTGACTAGGTAAACTACATATTCTGCACCAATGCATTATCTGTCCTCAGTAGTAGGACCACAACTAAATACATTCAGAATAGGGTCCTTTTCTATTACGACCTGTGCTAGTGGAAACCGAAATCCTGTTAATTGGATGTTACATTTTTTAGGAAAACAGCTTATTATTGGAATATGGGTTCATATGTAGTGTCTACCTATTGACATTCGAGTGGGGAAAAAGGCTACGACAGCGAAATCCAGTTTCCCCTAGAGTTTACTAAAAGTAAAAAAAAAATCCCTGCCTGTACTCCAAAAACAAATAAAGTAGAACAAACACCTAGCCACCACATTCATTTTGCTACAAATGTACACAGGCACGGTCATACGTAATCAAGCTCTAATCCATTGTCCACAGACTGGTAAAAGGGGAGGGTGTTCTGCACAGGGTCAATTGGTTTTCCAAATTACGATAACAAACATTTCCATCCAACCACAGACACTAGCATGAAGCAGGAATGAACATCCATGGCAGGTAGTACTCCTCGTAACTAGTAAAAGTTCAGCCAAAATAACACGATACAGGAGTGAGTGAGTGAGTGAGTGAGTGAGCAGCAGGGTACCTACTCCGAACAGCTTATTATTGGAATATTGGCTCACATATGTAGTGCCTAGCTATTGACGTTCGAGTGGGGAAAAAAGGCTACGACAGCGAAATCCAGAGTTTACTAAAAGTAAGAGAGAAAAAACATCCCTTCCTGTTTAGGCTTGTAAATACTCTCCTATCTTTTCAATGAAATGAAGCGCAATCCTTTTGCGTTTTCTCGAGAGAAAAAAGTCCCTGCCTGTTCTCCAAAAACAAATAAATTATAACAAACACCTTGTCACCCCATTCATTTTGCTAAACAGTACACAGGTACGGTCATTCATAATCGAGCTCTAATTCATTGTCTACAGACTGGTAAAAGAGGAGCAAGCATTGGTTTTCCAAATTACAGCAGCAAGCATTGCCATCCAACTAGACACCCTAGCATGAAACGGAATTAACATCCATGCCAGGTAGAACTCCTCGTAACTAAGTAATCCAGGCCAAAATAACAGGTGCTCATCAGTTCGTAGCATTTCCCAGAGCAGGAAGGCAGGCAGGCAGGCAGTGAGTAGGAAATAGAGAAAGAGTGAGTGAGCAGCAGGTACCTACTCCGAGCAGGGACTTGGACTGGATGGTGTTCATGGCGATGCCTTCCTCCCGCGCGATGCGGTCCACCATCTCGAACCCCACCTAATCCCACGCACGCACACGCACAAAATGAAGTGAGGTCGCGGAAGGGGCTAATCTCAAACCGGAGGGGTGAAGAGAGGAAAGGGATGAGCGTACGCACGTTGTGGCGCGTGCCGTGGTACTTGGCGCCGGGGTTTCCGAGGCCGGCGATGAGCCAGGGCGTGTACTCGACCGGCCCCGCCGCAGGGTCGGGGACGGAGGCGACGACCGCGAGGCGGGCGCGGCGGCGGAGCGGCGCGGCGTGGGGTCGGCGGCGGGGGATGGAGGATAAGGGGAGGAGGGGCGAGGCGAGGTGGGCGGCGGTGGCGGGAGTGGCCATGGCGAGCGACATGGCTGGCGGGCGGGGGGGGGGGGGGAATCGAAGCTGGTTGGCGTTGGCGATAGGGCGAGGGGAAACTGGAATGCCCTGTTTGGTTGCACAGAATTGGGCTCGGAATTGAGGAATCTAGAATTGGGGGCCTAATTCTGTAGTTTGTTTGTAGTCGGAATTTGCATCTAGAATCGGAGGCCCAATTCCGCGCGGACCCGCGTCGCGTGCGAACCGAGCAGATAGAGTTTCCGAGGCTTGGACCTGGGAAATCGCTCGGAATCTCACCCGCGAAGCAGTCACCCGCGCCTGCGCCTCACCTCCGTCCTCCCGACCTCCGTGCTTGCCCGCGCGACGAAGGAGCAGACGGGAGCTCCTCGCCGGCGGCCCGCGCAGGTATGCCTCCGCCCCTTCTCCTCTTCCGCGCCCACCTTCTCCTACCCTCCTCCTCATCCCCTACCCGCCCGCTACCCCTGGAAACCTAACCCTAGGCGGCGGCGGGAGTTGGGTCGAGCGGCGGCGCGTGTTGGGTCGAGCGGCGGCGGCGGTAGGAGGAACCACATGACGCCCTCCCTCTCCTCTGATTCCTATCACAGGGTCACGAATTTAGGTGTTCTTGCTATGAACTTGTCATATTTATGTGTGTTCTTGCTATGAACTTGCAGATTTGAGGAGAATAGCAAGTGCTGAGTGTGAGAAAAGGTTTGATTTTCATTTTCTACACTCTAGTTGTGCTATGAGATATGAATTAGTTCCATATGCAAATGTTGGTCATCATGTGAATGATAAAATGTTAAAATGCAAATTAGTTCCATATGTGAATGATTATATGCAAATTTGTTGTTCATCATGTAGCATCTATCATGTCTAATCAAGAGTTGGTTCATTATGTTACCGAAGAGGACAATAGAAGAAAAAGAAGAAGGCTAGTGTTGACAACGATGTTTTTTGAGGTGTCTATGCTTGCTTTAGCTTATGTTAGTACTCAAAGGGCACGAGGGATCTAGGAGCCTTCACTGAGTTTGAGGAGAAGGTTGCATATAGGAAGTATGTTTTGAAAAAAACATACAATGGGTCGGAGACAAGATGCTATGATGAGCTACGTTTAACCAAAAGAAATTTTCATAATCTTTGTGCTATGTTGCATGAGAAGTGTGGTCTGAAAGATACCAACTTTGTCACAGTAGAAGAAAATGTTGCTATGTTCTTACAAGTTGTTGGGCATGGAACTAAAATGAGAATGATCAGGTTTGAGCGTTCTTTAGAGACCACTAGTAGGCACTTCAAAAATGTTTTAGCTGCCATCCTATCTCTATCTGGAGAGTTCATCAAGCTCCCTGAGCCTGCTGTCACTCCTCCTGATGATTACAAATGGAAGTGGTTTCCCGATGCACTTGGAGCTCTAATATAGGTGTGTCTTATGTAGGCAAACAAGGATGCAGCTTCCTACAGGGGCAAGGAAGTGAAAAATTGGCAAGCTATATCTACTATATATTCAAAAGATCATGCCACAGGTGCAGGTGCAAAGACAGGAGGCGAGTGTGCTCAACCAGAATCCTCATCAGTTGCTCAGGTTGGGGATGATGATGATGAAACTCCTGATCCGCCCAAGAAGAGGCCACGCGCAGCTGATGCTATCCTTACCATGGTGGGAGAGCTGAAATGCACCTTTGACGAGGCTATGAAGACAACAGGTGCACCAAAGGTGACTGATCCATCTGAAATCCTTGCTAAACTAAAGGAGATACCTGATTTGGTGGGTGATGATCTACTGAGAGCTTATGGGAAGCTCACAGCCAATGAGCGTACCTTTCAGTCACTCGTGGCACTACCAGCAGAGATGAGGAAGCCATGGCTAATGACCTTGCCTTGATGATTGCTACCCTTGTGGTTGCTCGTATGAACTATTATTTATGTACTTTGTAAGACTTAAACTGCCCGCTTTCTGCTATTTGTAAGACATAAACTACCACTTTGTCCTATTTGTGCTATGTGTTGGAGACATATTTATCATCCATTTTATATTGTTCAAAGTCCAAAAAAAATTCAATTCCACATGATGTACATCCAAACAGGATTTGGAATTCCATTCTAGCCTTGATTCTACAGACGAATACCATGCGCATCCAAACAGCAAATCTGGAATTCCATTGAATTTGTTGATTTGGTATTCCATTGCCAATTCAATTCCACGGCGAATTCTGCGCAACCAAACAGGGCAGAATGGAATTGGCCTCGTTTTCGTTTTTTTTCTTGGAGGAGACGAATTGGAAGGAAAATATCGCTTGGGCAAGCATGCGCGGGTTGGGCTGTATGTGTTGAATCATGAATGCCTAGGAAGCGTATTTGGGCTGGACCGAGAAAAACATACGTCGGGCTTCACGGATGTCTACCACTGTCGCCTGCCTCTCTAGAAGAAAAAAACAATTGGCCTCCGGGGAAATCTTTTTTTTTTTTCGAGAGTGTTACGAACCCTACTACAAAAATATGCAGAATCGAACGATCCAACGCCATCCATCGCTAATCGCTTCGTCCCCACATGTGGGACCCATCATCGCCCAGCGCGTCCGCCGCCAACCCCTGCCCTCATTTCCTCCTCTCTTCCCTGTCGCCTCTCCTCTCGCGCATGTCGCCGCCGCCTTGCACCAGCACCGCTCACGCCGCCCCCACCGCCGCCTGCCCCGCCGCGCGAGCCCACTGCCGGCGCCAGCACCTGAGCCCTCCTCGCCATGCTGCGACGCCGCCCAGCGCCGCCAGCACCTGGGACCTCCTCTCCCGGACCCATCTCGATCTGGAGCTCCACCGCCGCCGCCCAGAGCCTTCGCCACCCAGCACGTCCGGCCTCCCGCAGCCCACCCTGCAGCTCGCCCGCCTGGAGGCGCTAACCCAATCGCTCAGTGGCCGAAGCGATACGAAGCCCCAATCTCTCCTACCTCTGTCGCCTCTCAGCACGAACCCTAGCGATACTCGACACAACCCGCGCCGCCGTCCTATTCACGCCGGCCGCCAGCGAACTAAGGCCTCCGGCGACCGAATCGGGTGAATGAACATGGTAATTGATCCCTTGAATTCCGGTTCCTCATCGGCACTGCGCGAATCGAGTAGTTGCTCACTGCGTCGTTGATTCGATCTATGCGCCCCGACCGTAATTAGGGGAACGGCGGCATGGTGAGTCTATTTTTCTCCTCTACCATCCAACTGTTTCTCTTTCTTGTATATCGTTCTCTATATCCTCTCGGCAGCAAACATGAATCGGACGTCCAATTCGCTTGCAGACTACGGCTCCAAATCTCGCCCGAAGAAAGGGGTTTTCTGGCGGTGGCCAGCGGCGCTCCCTCCGATGATGTCCCCATCATTTAGGCGGAGAACCTCACGAGCACGCCAGGTCCGTCCTCAGAACGCCCCTATTTATCCCCTCCCTCCCGTGAATCACTTCTTTTCTTGATGGGTTCGATGGCTCGATCTGAACTGGCGGTGTGCTCAGTATTTTGTTAGGTTGTTTTTCTTTGTCAGATTGTGTTAGCTTGTTAAGGTGTCATATGAGTTTATCTTATGGATCACGAGAGCAATTACAGGTCACTACATGTTTCATTATATGTATTGGTAGGAAAGGAGCAGAGGAGTTGAGTTTTGTTGCCAGGAAGGGGATGACGGGTGTGGAATTAGTGGTTTCTCCTTGTCACCTGTGTGGTGGATTGGTTGAATTGACCTAGAAGTATTTGCTTAATTTTCCTGCCACGCGAGGCTGGCGGATGACATGTTGCAGTTCCTGGACGTGTCCCCTGCACCGCTAAGACATGTACTGCCGCATAGGATGCCTTCACATGGTATGCATTAGTTACAGATGAGTGGTGTTTATCTCACTGACTGATTGTTGAATTATCAAAATTTGCAGAGCGTGTCAAGCATATTTGTGTTTGGCTAAATTCAGTTATGGTCTGTTTCTAGGACAAGTGTTTCCATTGAACTTACAAATGTTAGTTGTTACATGAAGCTTTCAACTTTTTCACTTGACCTTCTCTGTTTATATTGAACACTAAGTTATTAGCAGTCAAGTGTATTTCTTGGTTAAGCTTGTTATCGATACTTGCAGTTGTAGCGCTTGATGTTATTGAAGGCTCACTTGCATCATTTACTGATGCTAATGCAACCCGTGTTGGCTCTCTTTGCAAACCCAGCAGCAGTTCTGATTGGATACCGTATTGCTCGGCCAGCAGTATCAGCTCGTGCATATAGTGACAGTGTACACATGTATGGAATGATGCGATCTAGCTTAGGACTGCATCTTTGTTAGATTATCAGAATTTGCACCTGATTGAAAATATATCTGTTCGTGCAATAAGTTTCTGTAGTGAGGTTTCTGAATAAGCTTATAAATATGTGTATATGATAATCTATATTACATAGTTTCTGTTTTTTAAAGTGGGTTATGTCCTCATTGTGCTTTCAGTTTTGCCACAGATGGTCCAGATCAGACAAACGTTGTTTCCTCAAGCAACACCGCATGCCATTTCGTCTCTACCTCCCAGGCTACATATCAGTTTCCATCCATACTATATGCATTGGATTATTGACTTTCTAAGTTAATTGTTAATGTTCCTATTACGTGCACGGATTCGGCATTAATACATGTACACTATAATGTGTTCAATAGTAATAAAAGTTCTGAAAACAGCAAATGATTCATACTTCATGTATTCCCATACAGTACACACATACACATGGCTATTGCCTTTTGAATTTTAATATTTTTTCAAATAGGCTTTATATGTATTTGCATTTTGATTGTTTCATGTAACATCCAAAATACTTTTTACTTGGATGAATAATGTGACGGTGAAGATGAGGTCTCCGTCCTCGCGGCCCTCATGGTTATGGTCGATCACCTAGGACAACATCGTTTGTTCTATTTCTTCTACTGGGAGGGCGCTGCCTCTTCTTGGCGTCGTCGGCGTCGTCAAGGAATAGCAAGAGGACGGAGGAGAGGTCGGAGTAGAGGCTGACGACGTGACTGATGTTGGTCCAAAATACTTTTTACTTGGATGAATAATGCGACGGTGAAGATGAGGTCTCCGGCCTCGCGGCCCTCATGGTTATGGTCGATCACCTAGGACAACATCGTTTGTTCTATTTCTTCTACTGGGAGGGCGCTGCCTCTTCTTGGCGTCGTCAAGGAATAGCAAGAGGACGGAGGAGAGGTCGGAGTAGAGGCTGACGACATGACTGATGTTGGTGTTGAGCTCCCGGATGAGGGCGACATTATGGGCATCTTTCCAGTCGTTGTATTGTATCGCTGGTAATCCAGCCACCCTGATGCCATATTTCACATTTCTGAATATATTTAACATGTTTTTCTATGACTGCATTTACATTCAGGTGATTTGGAGATTTGGACTCCAATCCACTTGGTCCTATAAATTTTGGTCTTCTCGTGGCTGCCTCAAGAAGTTGCAACATGTGTCAGAAAGGGCAACAACAGCTGCAAGAGGTGCTCAACTTGCTCGATGAGGAGTAAGTTTGCATTTTATTATTCTACAACAGCAAAAATATTCTATGTCAATTCTCATTGAGGCTTTGAATCCCAAAATTTTGTATGCTATCGTGGAAGCAAATATCAAATGTAAAAAATGCAACAGGCATCAAAGAGTCGTATGTCGGAAAAGTTAGTAAAGCAACATAAGATAAAATTTGGAGATTATATTTATCAGAAATTAAAATTATAGGAAGAAGAAACAAACACGATGGAACAAATTCAGATGGTTGATCTATGGTTACTTAGAAAATCAGGTCATTTCAGAAATTCAGCTTGAAAAGAGAACATGGCTTTATTTTTTCAGAACTAAAGCAAAACAAACTACATTATCTTCATTTTTTGTTTCAAACCCTTATATTATCTCCATATGAGGTGTTTGGTTCTTCCATAACTGAAATGCAACCTGCTGGGCATACTAATGCTAGATTGATCACCGTATGGAGCCTGCTATGGTTCTACGCTGCAGGCAAAGGCACAAATGATTTGGGCGTGCACATAGTGATAGTTTCATGTGATAATTTGTTAGGTTCTCGGAATTAATTTGCTCGTCATCAACCATTTTGTATATACAACGGATGTATCTATATATGACAATCATGTGTATTTATGGGGATACTCTCTTTAAGCAGCTCCATCTCTGAGATTAGCTTCTATGATGTATTTGCACTAAGGAACATTCTGAAAGTCTTCTTATTTGACTTGGCGCTTGGACATATTCTGACCACTAGCTTATGCAGAGCCCTATACTGTTAATCAACGTTCTTTCAATCCATGTTTTATATTCTTGGCCCTGCCAAGAATATTCCTCAGGTCCATATGCATGAAGACCTGGTGGAGCGGAATGGACAATGAAGATTCGATTGCGAAGAAAAATATTTGAGATCTGGAACATGTATTTATAGGCTGTAAGATATTCAGATAGGATGTTATCGTGTATGCTATATTGGAGGATATGTTGTCTATGTCTTCAATATCTCCGTGAACTTGCTTTGTGTTGATGGCATGTAAGATATCTGATGATCTGCCAGTCTTGAGTCGATGATTTGGTTCTGAAAATTAGGTGATGTTGTAAGGACATTTTCCTTTCGTCGCCGTTATTTTGCGTGACTTATCAGTCTCATTTTGATTTAACCGGGAGCATTTGTTCCTCAATTCGAAGAAAATGGGAGACACATTATTGCGCAACAACATAAGTGAGTGGTTATGTGGCAAAGCAACAATGCACGATGGAGAGACCGAGAGTGACAAATGAAAGATGCATCAAGAATTCTCTTTTCACGGCATGACATTATCTTTCCTGACGTGCTATATTTTTCCTTATCGAAGCATCGTCACCTAACTATCTACGAGTAAATAGCATTAAGAAATAGATATTAGTTAGACGCTTATTTCAAGTATGAACTATGAAAAAATACACCTTTTGCCAACATATACTTCAAGCCAAATGGAATCTTATGGTTTTGTAATTATCTTTTGATTGTCTTATTCTTACACATGAATGTTTGCATGTATTATATTAACAAACATTATAAAAAAAATCTGTAGCAACGCACGGGCATTCAACTAGTCACTTAACAACACCAGATTACTGATTTGGGGGATACAAGCAGCAAGGGTTGGGGATCAGAGAGAAAGAGAACCGGAGGTAGGGGAAAAGAGGAATACAGGGGAGGAAGAGAGAGTCGCCGTTCTGTTGGTGATCCAACTGGATGGTCCTAGAGTTACCTCAAAACGTGTATAAGTATCAGAGCTCGGTCCAGGCTGGTATGTTGGGCCTAGCCCATCGTCGCTAGCCCATGAGAGCGGCCCAACTTGAGATATGCAGACCAGGGTCATAACGGAGAGTATATCCTCCGGGAAAATCTGAACGTCTGATACAGTACAATGGTTAGGATGACTCCAACGGGCCGACGCATCGAGTCCGGCCGTGTCCTTTTAGGGAAAATCAGCACCCAACGGGGCGACGCATTCGGACGTGTGTCCGTTTTTGCGTCCATTTTTGTGTCCGGGCCGACGCATTCCTGGCCCAAATTTTGGTTGGGCCAGGTTTGGGTCGAGGACGGACAGAAACGGAGACAAAACGCGTCCGCTGCGTCCGCACATGCCCTCCCATGTCCGCGTGCTGCCCCACATGGCAGCCACACAAATCTCTCTCCTTCTCCTCCCACCTACACCACTATTCTCTCTCCTGGAAAATCCCCACCGCATCGAATCCTACCGCCGGAGCCGTGCCGCCGTCGAGCACACGTACCCAACCTCCCCAACGCGCCGCTCCTCCCCAACGCGTGTGCCCTCCAGCCTCGACGCCGTCCTCGCGCCCAAGCACGTAGGGCGCCGTGGCGATGGAGGGCAGCAGGGCGACGACGACGTCCAATAAGTTGCAGGCATGCGGCGGAGGGCGACGCGGTTGCTGGTGGCCGCGGCGCTGGACGTGGTCCTGGCGGCGACGGCGGCGACATGGGTGACCTCGCCAGCCCGAGGCCCTCTCCTCCATGTCGCAGGCCCTCCTCGATGCCCCGCTCGCCTCTGCGCCACTCTGGGCGCCCTCGCCTCTGGCGCCAGTGCGGGCGCGAGCTGGACGAGGCAGGAGCAGCACGCACGGTGGCAGGAGGTCAGCCAGATCGATCTATACTTTGAGCTAGCTCTACTGCACTCTGATCGATCAATCTGTCGCTGGTGAGCTAGCTGTAATGCTTTTGCTTGCGTTGGAGTCATTTTGATTGCGTTCTTTTGCTCGTGCTACTGCTTGCATTTTCTCTAGAATTTCTTGGTGTAGACGTGCTGCTGATTGCGTTCTTTTGCTCTCTGTTGCATCACGCGGTCAGCTGTGCCGAGATGTGCAGCGTCTGGAGAGGAGAAGACCCGGACAAATTCCCAAATGCGTCGACAACGTTGTGCGTGGTGTACGCCCCTGTCCGCCCGGCCGGATCCGTTTGCGTCGCCCGATTGGAGTCATCCTTAGCATCCCTAGAGCGAGCGAGTGAGGGTCATTCGACGCACGGCAGCAACTACCCAAGTTTCCAATAAGAAATGCGTATGTGGATGTGGATCGCGAGGGCGACAAGAGTGAACCTGAAGTCGCCTGCAGCAGCTGCGTATTTTATCCGTCAACACTTTCTTTCAACGGTAGAACAGAGGTTCTTTCGGACGTGGCAGGCATCGTAGAGTCACGAGACGGAGATCGCACATGCGCGGCCTGGCATCATCCATCATGGACTGGTGATGCGACCATTGATTTATGATCATGGGAATGCATGAGGTGAGGGTCATCCTCATAAAAAGCCGTTCGTAATCATCACTGACGCCCTCTGCGCCACGTCCCTACGTGAAGACGCTCCTATCTGGACTGAACCCGCCGAGCAGGAGCATGGCAGGTTGTGCTGTGCGGTGCCGTGTGGTGTGTGCGCTGCTCCGGCCGGCCGGACGGCGTCGGTGGTCTGTGCGGTGCAGCTGAATAGAAGAAGAGCCGGCGATGCGGACCCAATGATGGATGGATCCAAAACCGACGACACTGTTGGCCCGTGTCCGGCTCCTGTGCATGCAGATATGCTATCTTCTTCTGACCTGGCCCTGCCTCGTCACGGATCGGGAGAGCCCGTCGCCTTGCTTTGACCCATCATCCCTCCACGCGGACGCCGACGCGGCACGGCCTGGCGGTCAGCTGCTTCTCCTGCCATTGATGCGCCGACGACGGGACCGGGACCAGAGAAAAAGTCCGGGGCGTAGCCGGCGACGCTGCGCCAGCTTCGGTCTCACCTGCAGCACGACCTGTCGATCCACTCACTTCCTCTCGGTCTCTGTTTCTCCTTTCCTGCCACGACATCCGTGTACCGACGCACGCGCGGAAATACAAGACGGAGACACGCACCTACCGGCGCTGCGGTGCGCCCACACATGTTCGTCCGGTCCATCACAAACGCTCTCGGCTCGTCGCGTTCCCCGGCCACCATGATTAAAGCAGGATGTTGTAGTGAAATTTGACAAAATTAACCCTTTGCCGAAACTTCATCCAAAAATAACCCTTTTTTCAAAAAAAATCGAAATCTAACCCTTTTGTGTGGCTCCCGTACCGGGGGCGCCACACATAAAGGAACCGCGCCCCAGCTGGGGCGCCACACATGTAGCCCCACTCCCCCGCCTGGGGCGCCACACATCTGCCAGCGTGGCAAGGCGGGTCCCAGCCCGGTTAAGTAGCGCCGGAGTGGGGGCGCCACACATACATGTGTGGCGCCGGTGGCTGGGGCGCCACACATTCTGTAAAAGTAACAAGCCCCAGCCCGTGCCCCACCACCTTTTTCTTCTCCCTCACTCTCTTCTCTCACAAAAGCAAGGAAGAACACTCCCCCCAACACACCCCAACACACCCCCCTCAAATCCATCCTTTTAGGTGTGATTTTTCCGTGGATTCGGCTCTCCTACGTGCAAGAAGGTACTCTCCCTCATCCTCCTTCTTTTTGTCCAATAGAAATCTTCCAATTTGGAGACATTGTGTAGATCTTGGAAACCCTAGAATTTGATATGAGGACAAATTTGTGGTTATTTGTTGATAATATTGGTCAATGTGTGTGGGTATGATGGATATGAAGTGTTGGGCTCTTGATTGTAGGTTAGGGTTAGGGTTTTTGTTAGATGTAGTTAGTGAGCTAGATTTAGTTAGGGTTAGTGCATAATGATTGATTTAAAATTAAGATAAGTAAATTGATTTTGTTTTAAATGCATAGCTTAGTGCAATGTATCAATCATTTGATGCATCGGTTTGTTGTAAAATTTTAGATGGACAAAATGGTTAGTGTTCATCATGTGGACAAGGAGGCCTTTTTGAAAGGCAATGTGGAGCATGACTTGGAGGAGAAAGTGGTGGTGTTTGGCCATAGTCCTAGCTATGCCGAGGTTGTGGAGAGAGTGCGGATTGCATTGAATTGGACGGATCCAAATGATGTTCTTTCTTTGGAGGGAAGGCATAATGTTGGGTTCGGAATGCATATTCGTTGGAAGATTATGCCTCTCAACTCCGAGTTGTGTTGGAGTGCATATAAGGAGACGGTGGCGGCATCTCAAGACAAGGCTCTTGAGTTGTTTGCCACAAGACGTTTGACTTGAACCGGTGTGCCTCCGAACATGACGTTAGGAGGCCGGTTCAAAATGAGCCACCTCATGCGCATGAAGTGTACTATCCAACGTCGAGTCCACCTCCAATGACTCAACATGATTTTAGCCAACCAACAATGACCGAACACGAAAGGAGCCAACCTTCAAGCCCAATTCAAAGTGACCAATATGAAGTCGGAGGAGGAGAGCGACGCATCGGAGTTGAGCTTCATAAAAATGATATTGGTGATGTGGAGACAAATTGTAGGCATGAGGACATGGACCATGACATCCCTTATAACCGATGCTATGCATCGGACTCGGATGACGACGGTCCCGAAGAAGATGTTGATGAAGATGGGTTCACTGCTAAAGAAGCGAAATATTCAAGAAGGTAGTGGGCCGGGATCATCGTTACCATTGTTCCGTGATCTTAGTCTCGCCGATAAAGCCGTGGTTGATGGTGGCACGAGTAAAATTCTTGAACCAAGGCCAACTTCGAAGAAGGATCGTAATCCCAAAAACTATGGTATTGCTGAGGGAGTGAAGTTTGAAAGCTTGTTGGAATTGAAGACATGGCTCAAGGAGTATGCGGTTAAGTACTTTAGACCATACAAAGTGGTTCACTCGGATGTCAAGAAGCGTTACACGGTTAAGTGTGATGACGCGCATAATGGGTGTCCGTGGATTGTGCGTGCAAGACCTATCAAGGGAACCTCTCAATGGGTTCTAAAAAAATGTGTGTCAACTCACATGTGTAGTGGCAATGATGATGATGATGACAAGGATGCGAAGGACATTCATCGGCAACTAACCTCCGATTTCATCGGCTATAGACTTTCCAATTCCATAGAGGCATTCCCCACTTTTTCGGTGAGGGCTATCATGGACACGGTGAAAGACATGTTTGGTTACTCGGTGAAGTATGGGAAGGCATGGAGGGCCAAGCAAGCCGCATTCAAGATGTTGTATGGTGACTGGGAGGAAGCATACAACCGACTTCCTAGATTGTTGGGAGCTATGGCTGCTACAAATCCGGACATGGTTACGTGTGTGGAGCCCTTTGGCCAAAAGACTAGGGATTACAACGGTGCAACCGTCCGTGTCTTTGGCCGTGCATTTTGGGCTTTCGGGCAATGCATAAGGGCATTCAAGCATTGTAGACCGGTTGTCTCCGTGGATGGCACATTCTTGACAGGCCAGTACAGGGCACACTTTTGATTGCCGTAGCTCATGATGCTAACGACCGGTTGTTGCCGTTGGCTTTTGCTTTGGTGACGGCGGAGAACCAGGACAACTGGGAGTGGTTCATGGGTCTAGTGAGAACAAAGGTATTTGAGCCTCAAAGAGAGGTATGTGTCATCTCGGACCGCCACCAAGGCATACTCAATGCGGTGGAGATTGATATTCCCGGGCATGCTCCTTTGCACCATCGATGGTGCGTGAGGCATTTTGTGTCCAACTTCTATAGGGCATGCGGAAATAAGGAGCTATCTGATGATCTAAAAGATTGTTGTCTCGCTTTCACCGAGCGGCATTTTGTGAGATTGTACAACAGGTTGCTAACTCTCACATCGCCGGGGGGTCGAGAGTTCCTAGATAGGCATGCGTCTATGAGGCACAAGTGGACTAGAGCATTTGACACCGACGGTAGGAGGTACGGTGACATGACAAGCAACATGGCAGAATGTTTCAACAATGTGCTCAGAGGAGTCCGTGGGTTGCCCGTGACAGCAATAGTTCAATACACATTCGACAAGTTGAATGAGTATTTTCAAAAATATAGTGAGAAACGTTTGAGCAGATGGAAGGGAAGAACAAGCACAAGAAGAAGTACAAGTATCCACCTGAAGTGACAAATGGATGACATACCAGTTAAGGAAGGCGGAGACCAATACAGCCCAATGTTTTGACAACAACGAGTGGATTTACCAAGTCAATGAGCCAGGAGGCACCACGGTAGGTGGTGTGCAACACGGAGGGCGTGCGTGCAAAGTCTTGCTAAAGCAATGTTTGTGCTCGTGCCAGAGGCCTCAGTTGCTTCATCTCCCTTGCTCGCACTTGCGGACGGCGGCACGCATTAGAAAAGTGGGATACGTTGATCCGGTTAGGTTGTCCGAGTACTCGATCGAGGCTACCAAGGAGACATGGGCGGGCAGATTTGAACCTTACTTTGACCAATCACAATGGCCAGAATATCATGGCATTCAACTATGGCCCGATCCAATACTGAAGGTGACGACGGGGAAGACGGAAGACAAAACGTTTTAGAAATGACATGGACGCATGGGGTGCAGGAGGTCTCCGAGAGTGGGGCAACCAACATTTTCAGGAGCCTCGTGTGTAGTGCCCGTTGTGGAGAATGCAATGTGGTGGGCACAACGCTAGAGGTTGTGGTCGAAACAAGAGATCGAAAGGTGTCCAACATGGTGGCGGTGGTGGTGGCGGTGGTAGCACAAGCCATCATGATCATTCTCAACATGGCGGTGGCGGTGGTAGCACAAGCCACCATGGTCATTCTCAACATGGCGGTGGCGGTGGTAGCACAAAGCCACCATGGTCATTCTCAACATGGCGGTGGCGGTGGTAGCACAAGCCACCATGGTCATTCTCAACTTGGCGGTGGAGGTGGTAGCACTAGCCACCATGGTGGTAGCCAACATGGTCATTCTCAACATGGCGGTGGCGGTGGTAGCACAAGCCACCATGGTGGTAGCCAACATGGTCATTCTCAACATGGCGGTGGCGGTGGTACATCAATGTTTGACGAGCTAAGGGGGGTAGGCGTCGTGGCCGTAGAGGTGGTAGACTTAGATGATTGGTATGACTGAAATTTTTTTGGTTGTTATTTCTTATTTTCAATTGTTCCATTTTACTATCAACTAAGTTCAAACTTGCAATTTTGTAGGGATGGTTCTTATTTTCAATTGTTCCATTTTACTGTCAACTAAGTTAAACTTGCAATTTTGTAGGGATGGACTGTTCCGATCTGAAGGAGAAGCCGGTGGCATGGCAACACACATTGACAGTCGAGTCGGGCACGATGCGCCGACTTGTTGGTGTGGTGACGTTTGCAAGATGAAGCAGTCCAGCGATTGGGACGATAGAAGAGGAAGGAGGTTCTGGATGTGCCCGAACTATGCTTGGGAGAAGCCGAAGCCAACAAAAAACAAGTCGAAGCAAACAAAACGCAAGACAAAGCAAACAAATATTATTGAGCGTCCGCGGGTAAATGTCTCCTCCGCCTCTCTTGTAAAGAATTTATCTTTATCTGCATGTTTTGACTCGCTATTACGTTTGCAGTCACCTCCGCCTATTTGCCAATACTACCGGTGGATAGACTTTGAGCAAAATGACCTCTACCGGTGGGAGGTAAAAACTATGACTGACAAGGCGTGGGAGCGATTCTGGGAGAAAGATCGTGAAGAGGAGCGGGCCAAGAAGAGAATGAGCAAGCGAAAATTGAGGCACTAGAGGCTAAGAACGAAATGATGCTCCGCGAGATGGAGAGGACGGAGAAGACTGAGAAGGCACGTGTTGCAAGGGAGGCGTGGGAGGCGGAACGTGCAAGGGAGGGGCCGTTAGAGGACGGAAGGTACCATGAGGCGTGGGCGGCGTTTGACGGCGAACTTGGAGGTGCACGAGAGGGGGCTCAACCTGAAGGTGCTCGCCGTGCGCAAGGGATGTTGGATGCGAGAAGCCGTGCACAAGGGATGTTGGATGCCAGAAGGCGTGAGAGGGAAGCACAAGAGGAGTTGGATGCGAGAAGGCGTGAGAGGGCTCGCCGTGCACGAGAGGAGGCGGGAGGACAAGGTGAAGGTGTTGGCCTTGCACGAGAGGAGGCGGATGCGAGAAGGCGTGAGAGGGATCGCCGTGCATGAGAGGAGGAACGAGCGGAACCAGACCCAGCGAGGCGCAAGGGCAAGTATCCACGTCTTACTCAGTAGGGACAATGTAATGTCCTAGACTTTGGGTTTGTGTGAACCTTGTAATGTCGTGGGCATTTAATTTGCAGGAACCTTGTAATGTCATGCACATTTAGTGTGTTTTATGTTCTTGTGATCTTGATGAGTTAGTTGTGAACCTTGTAATTTGATGGATTTCGTTGAATCTTGTAATATGGTGAACTCTTAGTGAATTTGATGGATTTCTGGAACTGTAGTTTGAAGTGCAGGAAAAACTGACGAAACTGTGTCGCGCGTTGACGGAAACCTGACGAAACTCGACGGAAACTGAACCCGTAACCGCGGCAGAAAAACTGTGCCACGGCAGAAAAACAATTGCACAAAATTCCCTGCTCTCTGTCTATTTGCCGCGCCGGAGGGAACGGCGCCACACCTCTTTGTATCGCGCCCCAGCCCAGGGCGCCGCACATGTGCAACGCCGGAGCGGCCGGCGGCACACCGTGAACCCCAGCTCCCCGAGCGCCGGCGCGGTACGCGCGCAAAATTCCCTGCTCTCTGTCTATTTGCCGCGCCGGAGGGCACGGCGCCACACATCTTTGTGTCGCGCCCCAGCCTAGGGCGCCGCACATGTGCAACGCCGGAGAGGCCGGCGCCACACCGTCAACCCCAGCTCCCCGAGCGCCGGCGCGGTACGCGCGCAAAAATTCCTGCTCTCTGTCTATTTGCCGCGCCGCCGCCTCCGGCGCCACACACACAGGAACCGCGCCGCCGCCTTCGGCACCACACTACTGCGACGCCCCGGCCGCCGGCGCCACACCTTAATACTCCACTCCCCAGCGACCGGCGCCACACCAGCTCAGTTCAGCAAAATAATTCAGAACACCACATGAGTAAACATGACACAATATATATCATGAGCATTGATTCACAACAACAAAACAGAACAACAAAATAGTTCACGACATCGAAACGACAAGTTCACGACAAGGACCACGGGAAACCAAGTTTACGACAAGTTCACGACATAGTACAAATGACGAATAATCTACTTCTTTTTCCTTAGCCTCCTCAAAGGCTCAGTCGGCGCCGGATCCACGTTCTTCCTCCTACTCCTCAAAGGCGAGTCGGCGCCGGATCCGCGTTCTTCCTCCTACTGTAAACTGGTAGCTTCTTCATCGGCTCTTCCTCCGCCACGGGATCTTCGAGTCCTCTTCCTCCGACATGTGATCTTCCGAGTCGGAGTCCTCCGACACGTGCTGTTCCGCATCATCGGACTCGTGATCGTCGTCATCCTCATCCGCAGCAGGCCCCTTTTTCTTGTAGATGTAGTCGTCCGGTGAGAAACGCCTGGCAGCCTTCTTCTTGGATCTTAGGTGGAAGGATCGCTGGTATGCCTGCAGGGTCATGTCATCGTTCACATTATCATCAAAATTGCCCTAGAAATGAAAGAATGTAAGCGGAATAATTAGTACATGGTTGAGGTTCAAGAAATCATTTTTGGGTTACCGGCATGTAACATATTCATACCTCAACCTCCTCATCATTGGGCTCATGTGGGTTCGAACTAGAAGCATCACCACGGATAGGGGTTGAAGGGGACCTCGAGCGAGTCGGCATAGCATCATCGCCGCGACAACCAAGCAAATGCGCTAAAGTGCGCAACCGAGTTGCGGAACGCTATGACATTGCAAAATCAATATCTTAATAGAAATGAACAACAAATTATGCACGAAGCGGAGATCGTCTAACTTACCTTCACAAATTCCCTAATGGCAGCATCACCCTTCTTGCCACGAGGTAACATGGCTGCCTCCTCGGCTGCTACCGCTTGGCGGTCGATCTCATTGCGCTATGAAAACAAACATGTCAACAACTAAACTCTAATTATGATGAGATGAAATAAGTTGGGCAAAAATTACCATAAAGTTCATCACGGGAGCGAAATCAGTTCGGGTGCCTTCTCTTACGGCCTTGTTGTACCGGAGCTCAACAATAGCATCATCGTCCATGTCCTCCAAGAGCTCCTCATAAGCCGGGGGGCATATACGGACACGGTACGTGCAAGGTACCAACCAAGATATGTGTCGAATGCCTCTTGACGGTACTTGGGGCAATCCCGCATATACACCTTCCGGTCCGTTGCCTCTTTCACCTCGGCATTGAATGTAGTGATGTAATCCTTATGATGCTTATCCCATTTCGTGATCTTCCTCTGCCGGCGCCGGTCCAATCTACATGGTCAACAAATGAAATATTAGTAACTACACTAATACATAAGAAGATTGGTTAGACAAAATTTGGAGCCTCACTCGTGCAACGAAAACATCGTGTTTATCCACTTTGGCGGTGTAGTTTGATACAACCCAAATTGGCTCATCACACGATGTGGTAGGTGGAACTCAACGGCATACAAGCATACCAATGGGCACTGCATCATCCAAAGATATTCTTCCTCGAAACACTTTGGGTTTAGGGGGAATTCTGGATTCCAACCAAATCTCTCCCCGACACCATAAATCTGCCATTTCACCTATATCATAGTACTCATTTCAGCATGTGCAGTTGGGATTTAAGATAGATTGTGATTGAACGAAAGCAATCTAATTATTACCTGGTCGGGGGTCAGCGAGTCGAACTCGTTGATGTACCGCAAGTACTCCTTTTGCGGGTCGCCGGTGAACTCCGCAACCCTGTCCCACTTGTACACCCATGTAGCCTCCCGAAGCCTCTTGGGATGGTCAGGGACGTTCCAAGGCTTCCATGGCAAAAGCTTCGGCCGTCCAACTGAGAAGTGTTCCCACATCCAAACCGAAAGTAGGATCATTGGACCACCGATACCGGCCTCACCGACGAACCGACGACACGCATCATCCAACTGCACATATAGGTATACATGTTAGAATTTCATAAGTTTTGCACACACAAGAAACAAAGCAAGATAAATATTTACCTGCCGGTACAAGTAAGCAAGCGCAGCCGTACCCCAGCTTTGCTTACTCTCCCAACGTGTTAACGCCTTCAGCCACATCCACGGAGCGGTCCGCCCACTACTATCAGCAAACAAAGTCCTAGTGATCACGTACCACACATATGCGCGTGCATGATTCTGAATCACCACTTTATCAGCCCCTTCAGGACACTTAGCAAATTTTTCCCGGATCCAAACAAATGAGGCACCGGCGGAGAGTCTATCCTTACTAGAGTCATCCTTCTCTGGAGGAGCCGCACCAATAAGGTTGAACATCTTCTCGCGCCACCCACCAGATTCGGTACTGAAACACACAGGTTTGCCCGCGATGGGGAGTGCCAGGATCATCGACACGTCCTGAAGAGTCACCGTCATCTCCCCGGTGGGAGAGGTGAAAGCTGTGTGTCTCTGGCCTCCAACGGTCAACAAGAGCAGTGATGGCCGAAGGATTGAAATTTGGCGTGGACCGAGACACGAGCTGGATGAATGGAAGGAGTCCAAGCTTCTCGATGTACTCGGTGTACCTCTCGTCGTACGGCATGCCCTTGCCCTTGTCATCATGTTGCAAGGAGGCCTCGTGAGACCGAAGACGAAGGGGGCAAGTACCTAAAAAAATAATTACAAGTTACAACAATGTCCATGCCGAATAGAAATATGAACTAACATCTAAAATATGCAAAACATTACAAATTACCTTTCCCTCCGCAATCTTTCTCGCACGGTGCGGCTTATCATATTGTTCTTCGATAAGTTCCATCCTACATATTTTTAAAAACTAGTAAGAGATAGAAATTTTTCAATATCTTTTCAATATTCATTTCAACCTCATATAGGACATCTACCACATCCACACATACACAACATATAAAAATTATATAGAAATTGGGTAACCACTTTGACCATGCACAAAATCATATCACACATCTATACCGAATTAATTAAAAATCAATATTCATTTCACATGGTAACCACTTTTCAATTTTTTCAATATTCATTTCGACATCATATAGGACATCTACCACATCCACACATACACCACATGTACAATTTACATACATATCTAGCTAGGTAACCACTTGTACATCCACAAATACACCTCACATACACATGGTTCTCATATACACATCTATACCGAATTAATTTAAAAAATGTAAATAAACACTCCACTTGATTAACAACCATTACAACTGCTATACAAATGCTAAGAACCACAAAAAACAAGCCTCATGCCATACTAATTTCCAAATCTAGGTTGAACTAATATTTCACCTAGGGTTCCAAAAAGGGGACAAATAAGAAATGTTTATTGGATGAAACTGAGGGGAACGGAGGAGCTTACCGTGAGGACCGATGGGGAGAAGAAATCGCTTCAGATCGGGCCGGATTTGGAGAGGATTTGAGAGGGAGAGGTGAGGAACCGTCACCGCCGCCGCGTGTGTTCTTGCCGTTTTGTTTCTGTGAGAGAATGAGCTGGGGCGCGGGTCGGGCGCGGCGCTGAAAATTACATGTCAATGTGTGGCGCCCCCGGCCCCGGCGCCACACATTGAGGTGTGGCGCCCCCAGCGCCGGCGCTACTTAACCAGGGCTGGGGCCCGCCTTGCCACGCTGGCAGTGGTGTGGCGCCCCAGCTGGGGGCGCGGTTCCTTTATGTGTGGCGCCCCGATACGGGAGCCACACAAAAGGGTTAGATTTCGATTTTTTTTTTAAAAAGGGTTATTTTTGGATGAATTTTGGGCAAAAGGTTATTTTTGTCAAATTTCACGATGTTGTACACGGGGGACCCGTGCGTACGCCTTCGCTCCTGTCGGTGGCCCCGATTTTTCGGTGCATTTTTTTCGTCATCTTTTGTCCGGGCCACCACCTCCTGATGACACAGACACGACACGAAAGAAAACGAAAAGAGCCATTCACCACGCCGCTCGACGAGAAATCCCACTCACACTACTCATTAACCAAAAATAATAATACTCCCCTCCGTTCATTTTTATAACCTACACCAGTTATCCTTCCCGTTTTGACCACGTAAGGATAGCTAGTGCGCCTTATAAGAGTGAGGACGCGGATTTCCTAACAAGGTGATAGCTACACACGCACTTAGAGCCGTCAGATATTGTCCAGTGATTCGTGTTTCCGTTTGCTGCAATTCACGCCGTCCAGGAAAAAAAGACCTGTTCACGGCTCCACACCCGTTGCCAGTAACGAAAAACGAAAAAAAAAGGCACCGCGTCGGTCGTGCCTGGCTCCAACCCCAGACTCCCCACCGCATCGGAGGTGCTGGAATCGGCCGCCGCACCGGCCCTAACTCCCGCGCCGTATCGATTCCAGGCCCGGACCTCCCAAGGTTCCGCCACCGCTCGTCGATTTATGCGCGCTGCCGTCATTGCAGATCACCTACCACACCGGCTCCGTCCGAAACACCGCCGTCAGCGCGAGGCACGGCCGCCGCAACGGCCGCTCCGCAAAATCGGTAGGAGGTAGGGGAGCAGCGCCGCCTGCCATGCCGGTTTCTGTGCGCCGCCGGGCTCCGTAGGCGGTAGGGAGCAGCCCCGCCTGCCGGGCCGATTTCTGCGCGCCGCCGGGCTCCGTAGCCGGTAGGGGAGCAGCGCCGCCTGCCGGGCGCAGGGGAAGAAGGAGTCGGCGCGGCCCGCTGTGGCTGGCGGGGTGCGGAGCGCGGAGGTCGCGGAACGGGCGCGGCCGACGAAGGAGAATCGGAGCGCGTCCATCGTACATCGGCGACCTGCTGAGGGGACCCGGTGGTGGAAGGAACAGGGGAGGAGCTGACGCCGACAGCTCGCCGATACGGGCTCCTCCAGCGGGCCCCGAAAATCCTCCGGCGCACGGCCCCGACCTTCTGCGACGTGCGGCCCTAAGCTTCTCCGGCACGTGTACGCATCCCCCGCATCCTTCAGGTCTCCCGCCATCGCCGGCTTCATTTGCCGTTGCCGCGAGCCATGGGAGGCCAGCAGCAGCCCGCCACCGTCCCCACCTCTGGTTATCGAAGAAAGAGAAACCAGCAGCAGCCCAGATGGACGGGGATGCGGTTCGCCGGGGTGAGGTGGGGCGGAAGTTGTGCCGGCCAGCGCGATTCCGTCGGAGGGGAGAAGTTGCACAGCGAGGATCCAGCGGTGAGGTGGGGAAAGGTACGACTGAGCGTGAGGAAAAAAAAGGGCCCTGGACTCTTAGCGGCCGTTAACTCAATCTGCGGTGGAAAATGCTCTATAGGGCCAATCCATGGTTGGATGATCATGCGTACCTATCCTCCATGTTAGCCCACTATTTTACATAAGAGTGAATGGAGGGAGTATCATTTTAAACCTTAAACTTTTATAGGTCGGAAACCCTGAATCGAAATCCATATAGTTTACACCCTCAAATAATGAATCCCGGTCTAAATCGGCCGGAAATACCCGATGTCCCACTGACCATATGGGGCCACATGTCATAACAATCTCCATGATGGCAAGAGAATGCTCGACCATGTCCCCACAAACGGCGACGCCCTCGCCATGGCGTACGACGCTGTCGAGCTTTCCATGGGCTGATCCGATCTCCCCCACTTGGCGTTGTCGCCGGGGCTGCGCACCACCACCTTCGCGCGCCGAGGAAGCCATGATGTACCCCACGGCCGTGCGCCACTACGCCGTCCCACCCACCCACGCCGTGACGAGCCCTTCGATGAGCGCCAACTCGTCGCGAACTGCTAGGCAGCGCGAACGAGCCTGTAGTCGCCTCAGAAGTTGTATCGAGTCACGTCGAAGAGGACGGCGACGACGGGCGCAGCCATGTCCAGCACGGCGGGGACGAGCGGTGGTCCAGAGTGTTAGAAATATTTAGCTATACGTTTTGTAAACCTCTCTGTACACCCCGTGTGCTTGCTGGCCGAATCTCCGTCCTTACAACAAGAGAAAGCTTTCGTTTCGTTCTACACGGTGCGTCTTTCTGGGTTATAGCCCTCGCCACAAAGGAGTTAAGTGACTAGAAGTTTCCACCGGCCGCATCTATATCTCTAGGGATGTTGTGTTTGACGAGAGTGTCTTCCCGTTTTCATCTCTTAATCCTAATGCCAGTGCTCATCTCCTCAAAGAAATACTTCTTTTACTAACATCTTCTAACACTTCCACTAGTGGGGATGCAAATATTGATGATTATATGGCTTTGCCCATTGTACCAGATGTTACTAATGCTCAAGATGATGCATAAATTCATGAACCAGCAAGTTCTGACGTGTTGCAGCAAGAAACATAAACAAATTGCAGGCAAAATGGTGAAGAAACGGGACAAAACGGTGCACAAAATGATGATTTCATGGCTTCAGAAAACGCCAGAAACCGTGCTGATCCCGAAGCTCATCGGTCCGCACAAACCCCAGTGGAGATTCCTGTGCTGATCCTGAGGGAGATCCTCCCTCGCCAGACGCGCCGTCCTCTCCCTCTGACGAAAGCGACGTCGACACGTCGCCCACGTCGACCCCGCCTGGGTCGCCATCGCAGACCCCGCCACGGTCTCCTTTCCGCCCTGACGAACGCGACGCGGACACGTCGCCCACGCGGACCCCGCCTGGGTCGCCGTCCCAGACCCCGCCGCGGTCCCCTCTGCGCCCTGACGAACGCGACAGTGACACGTCGCCGCTGCAGACCACTGAAGATTCGCCCGTCGCCTCCTTGTCTACAGACACGGACAGTGGCGGATCCCCAGGTGCCAGCCCAGGATCCTCTGTGGCCGGCTCCCCTACACAGTCTCTAGCGTCACCGATCCCTTCTCTCCGCCTCCAGAACCTCATACACGACTGCAAAAAGGTATCCGTCAGCCACGTAAACTTACTAATGGTACTGTTAGATGGTGTTTATTTGCGTCTGCAGATGAACCTCGTGCACTATCGGAGGCTCTTGAAAGTGATCATTGGCGCAAGGCGATGGAAGAAGAATATAATGCTCTTATGCACAACAGAACATGGCATCTTGTTCCTCCTCACCGTACAAAGAATCTTATTGACTTTAAGTGGGTGTATCGTATTAAGAAAAATGCTGACGGGACAATTGACAGGTACAAGGCACGCTTAGTTGCAAAAGGATTCAAGCAAAGGTATGAAATATATTATGAAGATACCTTCATCCCTGTGGTCAAAGCTGCAACTATCCATATTGTACTGGCAGTTGCTGTTTCCAGAGGTTGGAGTTTGCGGCAGCTAGATGTCAAGAACGCGTTTTTGCATGGCGTTCTGAAAGAGGAAGTATACATGAAACAACCCCCAGGCTTTGAAAACTCTCAAACTCCACATTATATATGCAAACTCGACAAGGCACTATATGGTCTCAAACAAGCCCCTCGTGCATGGTATTCTAGACTCAGTACCAAGTTGCAACAACTTGGGTTTACTCCTTCCAAAGCAGATACTTCACAGTTTCTCTATAACAAGTCTGGTATTATAATCTTTGTTCTAATATATGTTGATGATATCATAGTTACAATCTCGTCAGATCAAGCCATTTCTGCTCTCCTTCGTGACCTGAATGATGATTTTGCTCTAAAGGACTTGGGAGACCTACACTTCTTTTTGGGAATTGAGGTAAAGAAGACTCAGAATGGCTTGCTTCTCACTCAGGAAAAATATGCTGCTGATTTGCTTGCTAAAGTTGGTATGACAAAGTGCACCCCTTCTCCTACACCTCTATCTTCAACTGAAAAATTGTCTTTAACTGAGGGAACTGCCCTTGGTCCTGATGATAGCACACACTACAGAAGCATTGTAGGTGCATTGCAATACTTGACATTAACACGTCCTGATATTTCCTTCTCAGTAAACAAAATTTGTCAGTATTTACATGCCCCTACATCTGCTCATTGGACAACTGCAAAAAGGATTTTACGCTATATATAGGGTACGCTACACGTTGGACTAACATTTCAGAGGTCCTCGTCTAGTCTTCTCAGTGCCTTTTCAGATGCAGATTGGGCAGGATGTCTTGATGATAGATGATCCACTGGAGGTTTTGCTATATTCCTTGGGCCAAACTTGGCCTCTTGGAGTGCTCGAAAACAGAAAACAATATCCAGGTCAAGTACTGAGGCTAAATATAAGGCTCTTGCAAATGCTATAGCGGAGTTGATATGGGTTGAAGTTGTTCTTGGTGAACTTGGTGTTACACTAAGAGATAAGCCATGTCTATGGTGTGATAATTTGGGTGCCACATATTTATCTGCTAATCCTGTTTTCCATGCTAGGACTAAGCACATTGAGATTGATTATCATTTTGTTAGAGAGAGGGTTGCTAACAAGATGCTGGACATCAAATTCATATCAAGTAAAGATCAAGTTGTAGATGGATTTACCAAGGTATTGCCGGTCGTCAAGAATCTGAATGAATTCAAGCGTAATCTCAACCTTTCTGAAGGTTGTGATTAAGGGGGCTGTTAGAAATATTTAGTTATACGTTTTGTAAACCTCTCTGTACACCCCGTACATGTACTATGGAGTAGTACTCCAAGTTCAGCACGGTTTTCCCTGGCCCGATCACCCCTCTCGATCGCCCCATGTAAACGCCTTCGAGGGGCTGTTCCTCGATACATATAACACGTAACGCGAGAACTGGAAGGTCATCGCTTCCACCTACGCTAATTCACACAGGGCACGAAGGAGAGGGACGAGCAAGTCATCGATCATCGTGCCAGTTGAAAGAGACGCCCCACGCGTGCAAGATCTGGACCACCAAGAGGCGACATATCCAACAGTTAGGTGTAGCATGTTAAGATGGATATGTGGCCACAGAAAAAAGGATCGGGTCCGAAATGATGATATACGTGAGAGATTTGGGTAGCACCGTTTGAAGAAAAGCTTGGCCTTTGTCTAAAACGGTTTGGGCATATATGACGTAGCCTCGGAAGCGCTAGTGCATAGCGGACGGATATAACGTGTTGAAACGTTAAGAGGGTGATACGTCTCAAACGTATCTATAATTTTTGATGTTCCATGCTTGTTTTATACCAATTGCTACATGTTTTGCATCTACTTTATATCACTTTTATACATTTTTTGGGACTAACCTATTAACAAGATGCCGAAGTGCCAGTTCCTGTTTTCTGCTGTTTTTGTATTCCAGAAAAGCTAGTCTGGAAATATTCTCGGAATTGGACGAAACTACACGGGGGCCTATTTTTCCAGAACACGCCTGACGGAGCGAAGGAGCAGCAGAGGAGGGCCACCAGGAGGCCACACGCACCTAGGGCGCGGGCCCCCCTCTGCCGCGCCCTGGGTGGTGTGGGCCCCTCGGGGGTCCGCAGCCGCCGCCCTTTCGCCTACTTATTCCCCCCGACGCGAAAACCCTAAGTACCTGAGCAAATATCCACGAAAAGTTCCAGAGACGCCGCCGTCGTCAACCCTAGCTCGGGAGGGTTCAGAACCTCTTCCCGGCACCCTGCCGGAGAGGGGAATCGTCACCGGAGGCTTCTACATCGCCATGCCTGCCTCCGGAGTGATGCGTGAGTAGTTCATCCTTGGACTACGGGTCCATAGCAGTAGCTAGATGGTTGTCTCTCCACTTTGTGCCATCATGTTTAGATCTTGTGAGCTGCCCTACATGATCAAGATCATATTATTGTAATGCTACATGTTGTGTTTGCTGGGATCCGATGAATATTGAATATTATGTCAAGTTGATTATCAATCTATCTTATATGTTATTTAAGATCTTGCATGCTTTCCGTTACTCGTAGATGCTTTGGCCAAGTAGATGCTTGTAACTCCAAGAGAGAGTATTTATGCTAGATAGTGGGTTCATGTCTCCGTTTAACCTGGGACAGTGACAGAAAGTTCTAAGGTTGTGGATGTGCTGTTGCCACTAGGGATAACCTAACGATGCTATGTCCACGGGCATATGTGTTTGTTTACATTACGCACTTTACTTAATGCAATTATCCGTTGCTTGCAACTTAATACCAACGGGGGACTCGGATGACAACCCGGCGGTGGATTATTAGTCATAGATGCTGTTGGATAACGATCTATGTATTATGTCGTAATGCCCAATTAAATATCATAGTAGTCAACATGTCATGTATATGCATTGTCATGCGCTCACTATTCGTCAATTGCCCAGCTGTAATTTGTTCACCCAACATGTTAGTTATCTTTTATGGAGAGACACCACTAGTGAACTGTGGACCCCGGTCCATTCTTTTACACTGATTAAACAACCACAAACTGCAAACTGTTCCTTTTTCATTCTCTGCAATTTAATACTCATTTTCCACACCATACGTTTAATCCTTTGTTTTCAGCAAGCCAGTGAGATTGACAACCTCACTGTTTCGTTGGGGCAAAGTAGTTTGATTGTGTTGTGTGCAGATTCCACGTCAACAGTCCAGACTCCCTGCGACAGCTATTTTTCTGGCGCCGTTGACAACCTTCTGAAGAGTTGCTGCTCCTACTGGTTCGATAACCTTGGTTTCTTTCTGAGGGAAAACTTGCTGCTGACTACATCATACCTTCCTCTTGGGGTCTCCCAACGAACGTGTGTTTCACGTCATCAAGCTATTTTTCTGGCGCCGTTGCCGGGGAAGTTCATCACTCTCTCTCTCTCCCGTCAACAGCATATTTTTCTGGCGCCGTTGCCGGGGAGACAGCAGTCTTCTGCAAGGGGAGTTTCACGCTTCCAATCTCTTTACTTTGTTTTTGTCTTGCTTAGTTTATTTTATTTTATCTTGTTTGCTTTCAATTATCAAAAACACAAAAAAATTAGTTACTTGCATCTAGTTTACTTTCAAGTTATTTTCTGTACTGTTTTTATTTCTGCTAAAATGAGTACTCCTGAGAACACTAAGTTGTGTGATTTCACTAGCACGAACAACAATGATTTCATATGCACACCTATTGCTCCACCTGCTGCTTCAGCAGAATTTTATGAAATTAAACCTGCACTTTTAAATCTTGTTATGAAAGAGCAATTTTCTGGTGTTAGTACTGATGATGCTGCTGTTCACCTTAATAACTTTGTTGAACTTTGTGAAATGCAAAAGCTCAAGGAAGTAGATGGTGATATTATTAAACTGAAACTTTTTCCTTTCTCCTTGAGAGGACGTGCTAAAGAATGGTTGCTATCTTTGCCTAGAAATAGTATTGATTCATGGACTAAATGCAAAGATGCTTTTATTGGAAAATATTATCCTCCTGCTAAGATTATTTCTTTGAGAAGTAGCATAATGAATTTTAAGCAATTTGATAATGAACATGTTGCTCAAGCATGGGAGAGAATGAAATCATTGGTTAAAAATTGTCCCACTCATGGACTGACTACTTGGATGATCATCCAAACCTTCTATGCAGGATTAAATTTTTCTTCGAGGAATTTATTGGATTCGGCCGCTGGAGGTACCTTTATGTCCATCACTTTGGGTGCTGCAACAAAGCTTCTTGATGATATGATGATTAATTATTCTGAGTGGCACACCGAGAGAGCTCCAACAGGTAAGAAGGTAAATTCTGTTGAGGAAACCTCCTCCTTGAGTGCCAAAATTGATACTATTATGTCTATGCTTGCAAATGGTCAAACACATGTTGATCCAAATAATGTTCCTTTAGCTTCTTTGGTTGCTCAAGAAGAGCATGTTGATGTGAACTTCATTAAAAATAATAATTTCAACAACAATGCTTATAGGAATAATTTTGGTAATAGCAATTATAGGCCCTATCCTTCTAATAGTGGCAATGGTTATGGAAATTCCTATAGTAACTCCTACAATAATAATAAGAGTGTACCCTCTGATCTTGAAGTTATGCTTAAGGATTTTATTAGTACACAAACTGCTTTCAATAAAACTGTTGAGGAGAAATTTGGGAAAATTGATGTGCTTTCCTCTAAAGTTGATAGTCTTGCTCTTGATGTTGACTTATTGAAACTAAAGAACATGCCTCATGATGTTAAAGAGAGCAAAACTCTCAATGCTATACAAGTTAAAATTGATAACAATGTGAGGATGTTAGCTGAATTGCATGCTAGATGGGAAAGAGAGGATGAAATTGCTAGAAAGAATAATATTGCTAGAGTTTATACTATTACTACTTCTGAAAATGCTTCAAACTCAAGTGTTAACAAACCTCCTACCATTAATGGCAAGATAGTTGGTGTTGGTAATGTTTCCACTTCTATTGCAAAATGTCCTAAATTGCCTGATAACTCTGAAACTGTCCTTGATAAAGATGCTGAAATTTCTAGCAATAAGGAAGAGAATAATTCCATTACTTTTGATGATAATGACTTTGATTTTGATGGTTGCAATATTTCTGAAGTAATTAAGTTCTTGCAAAAGCTAGCTAGAAGTCCTAATGCTAGTGCTATAAACATGGCTTTTACTAAACATATTACTAATGCTCTCATACAAGTTAGGGAAGAGAAATTAAAACATGAAGCTTCTATCCCTAGGAAGTTAGAAGATGGTTGGGAGCCCATCATTAAATTGAAATTGAATGACTTTGATTGCAATGCTTTGTGTGACCTTGGTGCTAGTATTTCTGTTATGCCTAAAAGATTATATGATATGCTTGATTTAGCACCTTTGGAAAATTGTTACTTGGATGTTCACCTTGTTGATTCTACTATTAAAAAACCTTTGGGAAGAATTGATGATGTTCTTATCATGGTTAACAACAATTATGTCCCCGTTGATTTTATTGTCTTGGATATTGAGTGCAATCCATCATGCCCTATTGTGCTGGGAAGACCTTTTCTTAGGACTGTAGGTGCTATTATTGATATGAAAGAAGGGAATATAAAATATCAATTTCCTCTCAAGAAAGGTATGGAACACTTTCCTAGGAAGAAGATTAAGCCACCTTATGATTCTATTGTTCGAACAAATTACAATGTTGATGCTTCTTCACTTGGTAATACTTGATGCATGCTTTGTGCCTAGCTAAAAGGCGTTAAAGAAAAGCGCTTATGGGAGGCAACCCATTTTATTTTTCTGCAATTTTTCTTTTATTGAGTCAAGGAGTTTGTTTACTTCTGTAGCAACTCCTTTGTATCTTTATTTTCTCGCATTGTTGTGCCAAGAGTAGCCTCTAATGATAAGATGATGCTTAATTTTGATTGCTGCGCAGAAACAGATTTTTGCTGTTCACTGTACGAAATTCCTAAAATCACCAGATTGTTAATTAAATCTGAAATTTTTGTGCGTAATCTTTATGAATGTCTGAAACTTTCATTAGTTCAGAGTTTCTCGATCTGAGCGTCGTAAGTGCCTCGAAAAAATTCGTCTTTGCGGACTGTTCTGTTTTAGACAGATTATGCCTTTTTATTTTGCATTCTCTCTTTTACTAGTGTTGAGTGAAATTCTTTTTTGGGTGGAAGAGCTTCACATAACATCAGTGGCTGTAGCTAATGTTTAAAGTAACAAATCATATTGCGTCTTTATAGAACATGTGAATTTTTGATTATGCACTAACCCTCTAATGAGATCTACTTTGAGTTTGGTGTGACGGAAGTTTTCAAGGGTCAAGAGAGAAGGATGATATAATAGGATCAAGAAGAGTGAAGAGCTTAAGCTTGGGGAGGCTCCCATGGATCTCCCCAGCATATTTCAAGAAGACTCAAGCGTCTAAGCTTGGGGATGCCCAAGGCATCCCCTTCTTCATCGTCAAAATTATCAGGTCATCTCTAGTGAAACTATATTTTAATTCTTTCACATCATATGTGCTTTTCTTGGAGCGTCTGTGTGCTTTTATTTTCAGTATTGCACTTTTATTTTCAATAAAGCTTGACTGGACCCTAGCATTCTTGATTGGGAGAGAGACACGCTCCGCTTTTTCATGAGAATACTCCTATTCTTCACTTATATTTGTTGAGTATTCATATCTAGCGCTGTTCAGCTTTTAGCTCTTGTTTTCATGTATCTCTTGTCAGAGCTATTAGCTTTCTTTTGTAGAAAGTACTCTCTTGCTTCACTTATATTTGTTTGGAGAGTTGATGAAATAAATTGATTGGTGTTTGGTTGGTTCAGAAAATGTTGCATGTGGTAATTGGTATAAGGAAAAACTTGCTTAATCTTGTAGATCACTAAAATGGATAACTTGATGCTTGTCAATTGTTTTGAGTTAACAAGTAGATCATGATTAAATTGTGCATCACATGAGTTAAGCCTATTAGTGAAGAACTACCGTAAAGCTTGTTGAAAATTTGGTTTGCATCGGTGGTACCTCTAAGGTCTAGATATTTTCTAATAACAGGGTTTGGTTAACAAGGAAGACGGTATGAAGTCTTATAACGTTTGCAATATGTTTGTCATATAAAACTTGGTGTACGGGTTGATATTCTTGTTTGCTTACATAACCTTGCTAGCCTAAACTCTGTACTGAGAGGGAATGCTTCTCGTGCATCCAAATCCTTGAGCCAAAATCCATGCCATTTGTGTCCACCATAACTACCTATATGTGGTATTTCCTTGCCACTCCAAGTAAATTTTTCATGTGCTACCTTTAAATTATTCAAAATGTTATTATTCCCTTTTTGTGTCAATGTTTACTAGCTCATGAGGAATTAGTGTGGTTATTCTTTATTCTATTTGTCGAGTGGACTTTTACACCTGGACTAGTGGCATATACATCCGCTTATCCAATAACTTGCAAAAAGAGCTGGCAACGGGGTGCCCAGTCCCAATTAATTACAACTTTAACCAATTAATTCTCTTCACACTTTTGCCCTGATTCATCAGTAAGCAATGACAAACAGTGAAATACCTGAATGTGTGTAAACCAAAGAGAAAGAGGGATGATCTGCCTTGCTGGTAGAAATAACGTCCTTCATGGGAGCCGCTCTTAAAAGTCCGTTCGACAGGTAGAATACTGTTCTCACCCGCTACCATTCGTTGACAATTAACAAACACCTCTCAAAAATAGATACTCCTCCATGGTATGTGATTGATGGAAGGCACCCGAGGATTCGGTTAGCCATGGCTTGTGTTAGCAAGGTTGGGAGGAGTATCAAATATTTTATGCAATCTCTATATGCTTTCAAAAACCTAAAAGCTCTAGCACATGATTTAATCCCTGCTTCCCTCTGCGAAGGGCCTTTCTTTTACTTTTATGTTGAGTCAGTTTTCCTATTCTTTCTGTCTTCCACAAGCAAACACTAGTGTCAACTTTGTTACAACATGCGTTATATGCAATGTATTGGACTTGTTATACTACTTTGTGTTGACAATATCCATGAGATAAATATGTTGAAAGTTGAAGCAAATGCTGAAACTAAATTCTTCCTTTGTGTTGATTAAATACCTTTTATTAGAAACTATTGCTTTATGAGTTAACACTTATGCAAAACTGTTTGATGCTTGTCTCGAAAGTACTATTCATGAAAACGTTTAGCTTGTGTGATTCATTGTTTACTCATTATCTATTTGGTAGCAAATTATAGACCATTGACTTGGATCACTTCATTCATTTACATGTGCCTTGCAATATTATATGATCAAGATTATGATAGTAGCATGTCACCTCAAAAATTATTTGTTTTTATCGTTTACCTACTCGAGGACGAGTAGGAACTAAGCTTGGGGATGCTGATACGTCTCAAACGTATCTATAATTTTTGATGTTCCATGCTTGTTTTATACCAATTGCTACATGTTTTGCATCTACTTTATATCACTTTTATACATTTTTTGGGACTAACCTATTAACAAGATGCCGAAGTGCCAGTTCCTGTTTTCTGCTGTTTTTGTATTCCAGAAAAGCTAGTCTGGAAATATTCTCGGAATTGGACGAAACTACACGGGGGTGCCTATTTTTCCAGAACACGCCTGACGGAGCGAAGGAGCAGCAGAGGAGGGCCACCAGGAGGCCACACGCACCTAGGGCGCGGGCCCCCCTCTGCCGCGCCCTGGGTGGTGTGGGCCCCTCGGGGGTCCGCAGCCGCCGCCCTTTCGCCTACTTATTCCCCCCGACGCGAAAACCCTAAGTACCTGAGCAAATATCCACGAAAAGTTCCAGAGACGCCGCCGTCGTCAACCCTAGCTCGGGAGGGTTCAGAACCTCTTCCCGGCACCCTGCCGGAGAGGGGAATCGTCACCGGAGGCTTCTACATCGCCATGCCTGCCTCCGGAGTGATGCGTGAGTAGTTCATCCTTGGACTACGGGTCCATAGCAGTAGCTAGATGGTTGTCTCTCCACTTTGTGCCATCATGTTTAGATCTTGTGAGCTGCCCTACATGATCAAGATCATATTATTGTAATGCTACATGTTGTGTTTGCTGGGATCCGATGAATATTGAATATTATGTCAAGTTGATTATCAATCTATCTTATATGTTATTTAAGATCTTGCATGCTTTCCGTTACTCGTAGATGCTTTGGCCAAGTAGATGCTTGTAACTCCAAGAGAGAGTATTTATGCTAGATAGTGGGTTCATGTCTCCGTTTAACCTGGGACAGTGACAGAAAGTTCTAAGGTTGTGGATGTGCTGTTGCCACTAGGGATAACCTAACGATGCTATGTCCACGGGCATATGTGTTTGTTTACATTACGCACTTTACTTAATGCAATTATCCGTTGCTTGCAACTTAATACCAACGGGGGACTCGGATGACAACCCGGCGGTGGATTATTAGTCATAGATGCTGTTGGATAACGGTCTATGTATTATGTCGTAATGCCCAATTAAATATCATAGTAGTCAACATGTCATGTATATGCATTGTCATGCGCTCACTATTCGTCAATTGCCCAGCTGTAATTTGTTCACCCAACATGTTAGTTATCTTTTATGGAGAGACACCACTAGTGAACTGTGGACCCCGGTCCATTCTTTTACACTGATTAAACAACCACAAACTGCAAACTGTTCCTTTTTCATTCTCTGCAATTTAATACTCATTTTCCACACCATACGTTTAATCCTTTGTTTTCAGCAAGCCAGTGAGATTGACAACCTCACTGTTTCGTTGGGGCAAAGTAGTTTGATTGTGTTGTGTGCAGATTCCACGTCAACAGTCCAGACTCCCTGCGACAGCTATTTTTCTGGCGCCGTTGACAACCTTCTGAAGAGTTGCTGCTCCTACTGGTTCGATAACCTTGGTTTCTTTCTGAGGGAAAACTTGCTGCTGACTACATCATACCTTCCTCTTGGGCTCCCAACGAACGTGTGTTTCACGTCATCAAGCTATTTTTCTGGCGCCGTTGCCGGGGAAGTACTCATCGTCACCATCATCATCATCCTCATCCTCAAATACTCTCCCGTCAACCAGACGCCAGCAGAGGGGTCGTGGTATACGAAACTTCAAACAGAGAGATCTGAAGGATTGGACTAGTCGTGGATAGGGGTGCGTGGAACCTAGCTATCCATGTGATCGAATCATGAGTTAGTTTCGAAATCTCAACTCTAACGTACTCCATTTTATTTGCTGCTGTTGTTGTTGCTACTTTGTCTGACTATATTGGCTCACCTGTCATATTCATTTACTTCCCCAACCTCTTTATCTAGCTTGAGCGCTACCGTGTCGGGAGGAGCCAGGCTAAGGACCCTGCCATGTCGTAGGTTTAAGACGAAGGCCAGGGATGCGCCACATCAAAGGTAGTAATTTAGAGTATTATTTTTGCTCTGAAAAACATGTGAAAGGTTTAATCTTGATCGAGATTCAGTACTTCAGGGTGCAGTCGACGACGAGGATTAGATCAAGATTCAGTACTTCAGGGTGCAGTCGACGACGAGGATTTCGATCTCAGGGTTAGATCCGCCCGACCTCTACCAATTCGAACTTTAAAATGGACATTCTCCCACTAGCAATAGCGGGCAGCATCCCACATACTACTATATAAAGGAGCGAAGAGTTCTCTGCCTTTCGTGCGTCCACGTCGCGTGCATACCGCCGGCCGTCCGATCCGCGCAATCGACGGACGAGATGCAACCACGTTCCTCTCCACCCGCAGAACACTGTTCACGAGTGAGTTTTGGCCAATCCCAGCTTCCCACGTAGCCCGGTCACCACTCCCTAGCAGCCGGTCACCCGGTCGCTGTGACCGGACGTCATCTTTGCGCCCGCACTGTAGCAGCTACACTGACTTACTTTTTTTTTGCAAAAAAAAAATCACTTTCTCCGAAAATTATATACACGGAAAATATGCGCGGCGACGAATAGATTCCATTCCCGTGATCGGTTTTGAATTTGGTCGACTCGAACTCCTTAATTTTGGATCCAAAATCGCAAAAACATTTGACGAATTTTGTCAAATTCGTCGCACTCAGTCATCCGTTTGAATTTTACTTTCACGACCAGATGGATATCACCCTTCCAAACAACTTTCATGTTTTAATCTTTTTATTTTGACGAACATATATATATTTCTCTCTAATCTTCAAATTCGTTATATTTTAGGCTGCGAAAAAAGTCAAATTCTGACAGATTTCAAAATTTTCAATCCGGACATTTCGACCCAGAAATTTGTCTTTAGATCTAGCCCAGAATAGCATTTTTTTACCTGCCTGTCATGTACAAATTTTTCGTGAACCGACCTACAATCTCAATTAATAACTCATTTTACAAAAATACGTCACATACCAATACAACGGCCGCGGGTTTATATTTGTTGACATCTTTACGATAGTAATTGCTTTATTTTTGGTTGATCATGTCTCACGGGTGCGACGTGTCGCCGACACGCCGCGCCTTCTTACCTAGTAGATCTTGCGCGTTGCTTGGTTGCTTCCTCCTCCGGTCCGGCCGGTGAACGAAGTCCGGTGCATCGCATTCCCTTCTCACCCGAATCAGATCCATCTGCATGCACCAGAATAGGACTGTACTCTGTACGCTCGCTTCCGCTCAGGGTCCGTCCGGTCCTCCACCAGCCTCGCTCCCCGCGCCGAACAAAGCTGCCGCTGCCTGCTGATCGCCTGCCTTTCCTTCCCGGCGACGCCTCCATCCCGTCCCGTCCCTTCCACGTCGTCCATGACCGACCCCCACTGACATTGGGTCCCACACAGCCCCACCTGTCATTACCCCTACCCTCGCACGCGCCTCACGAAACCTTCTCCCCTCCTCGCGGCGCGTGCCGAGGTGGAGGCTAGCTGCCGTTGCGTGCCACATACTACAACATCCTCCTCCTCCTGCAGCACGCACCCCGCTTTTCTGCTCCCGGACCAAAGCACGGGTCGCCCAAAACAAGTACACAGTGCCACACTGCCTCCACTGACCTGCTGAGCTTGCTTCGGGCAGACGGAGGAAGAAGCCGAAGCCGGCATTGCGGGCTGGTGGGAGAGGAAGGATGGGCGGTGCCAGCCTGGCCATCGTGGAGAAGAAGCCGCAGTTCGGCTCCGGCGCCGGGGGATGCGCCGGCGGCGTGCTCTTCCACCTCCTCGACTGGCACCGCCGCCTCTTCTCCCCGCGCCGCCTCCTCCCCTCCGCCGTCCGCTCCTCCGCCTCGTCCGCCCGCAGGCTCCCGCCGCCGCCGACGCCGTCCCAGGCCCAGCCGCCACGCGCCGCGCCGAGCACGCCCGGTGGACCCGATGGCCCGCCGCGCCGGGCGTCGTCGCGCGGCTCATGGGCCTCGAGTCCTGGCCCTCCGGCGCCCCCCCGGCGCGGGGCCCAGGCCGCAGAAGCAGCGGAAAGTCGAGGCGGCACCGGCGGGGGAAGAGGGAGGAACCGTGTCGGAGGTCGTGGTGATGGTGCCGCAGACCCGGCGCACGCCCATCCCCGCGCATGCGCATGCCCGCAGCCACCACAGCGCCGACCTGCCGGCGAGGAGCCCGAGGCGGACCCGGTTCGTGCACGCCGCCGCGGCCAGGCTGCTGGAGCCGGCGGCCGCGCGCGCGAGCTCCAGGACCTGGCTCGCGTACGCCTGCTCCTCGCCGCAGCACCGCGTCCATTCCGGTGGTACGCTCGAAGACTTCCTGGCCCGCTCCGATAGACCGGCCCCACCGCCGGATACTGGACGGGACAATGCCGTCAGTGCGAGGTGGCAACAGACGCAGCGCTCCATTGACACCATGAACAGCACTGCTGCTGCTGCTGCAGGCCTAGAGATGAGTGGTAGTGATACGATTGTGGTGCCGACAACAGATTTTGGTGATGCAGACACGAGCACAAACACTTCTGATGTGGATGCATTACGCAAGGATTACAGGGCAAGAAATGGGGGAATGGACAGTTGTGCTGGGGTCAGATCGAGCAGTGCCGGCGGCGGCAGCGCAAGGGCTGGAGAACAGAGGCTGTTGCGCAAACGGGGAACCTTCTCTAGGCCAGATCTTCCGACGAGTGCTGGGTCAAGGAACTTGGCTAGTTTGACGCGCTCCATTGGCAATGCCCGTGAACTAGCACCCGGTGCTAGCAGTAGGAGGGCGGCAAATAATTCTGGTCCAAGGAGGGAGTCGATGAGTTCGATCACTCTGCCGAGAAGCAATTGCAGAGACCTGATCGACCGGACTGGGTCGGCGTCCACGAGTAGGAATGCAAGCAATGCGTCTGGGCCGAGAAGAGGATCACAAAAGAAGATCGACCGTGGTACGCCAGGCAGTAATACTAGAGGAGACGGTAACGCCGCTGCATTTGCCTCTAGTTCATCCATGAGACCGGTGTCCAGGACATCATCACTTGGCAAAGTTTCAGAGAAGAGAGAGCTCCGAGGTACACAATCTGAAACCAGTTGTACAAGAATGCCAGTAGTAGAAGCCAAATGTTTGGAAGCCGATCATTGTGTCGTGGGCGCTATATCTGAGAAAGAGGAATTTAGCAGGTTGCTGAAAGCAAAAATCGACGAGCTTGGCCTGTCTGATAAGGTTGAACCAAGTGAGTCTCATTCAGCAAACTTGACTCTGTCATTGCTCCAAGAGCTCATCTCTGCCCTTACTGATGACACAAACACCTCGGCCTCCCAAAGCAGTAACGGTTCCGATATTTCAGCTCCTCTAAATAATGCTGAGACCGTATGCAATTCCAGTGATCAATCGCCTGAATTTCACAAGCGTTACGAGGTTAGTTTGGACGTTGCCTTGTGGCATCATTATGCTCTGTTTTCATAAGTCTTATCTTCACTTCAAAAATATTTATTTGATCAATAATGAATTATGAAAATACCTCTTATTTGTACGCGTGTCTTCGCTTTTTCGTTTGTTCACTACACATAAGGTGAAATTCTACGTCTAATACATAACAATTTGTCAATTGAAAGTAGTTGCGTGACAAGACATGACAAATACATCAGAGTAGGACTGTAGATAAAATGGATTGAAGAATGAGAAACAACATGAAAGGAGTAAAAATATATCAAAATAGCACTACTACTCTACAAAACAGTGACATCACAATTTGAAAATGTTAGCACTAAATATTAGCCACAAATTAAATTGGTTCAAATTATTTTTCTCACATATTATTTTGCTTACCATCACAGTTTTGGTTTCCATAAAACCATGTCATTAAGAATTCCGTACTTTTACTATCTCTGAAATTATAAATAGAATTGATAGACCTATTAGATATGCTAAAGATTATGCCCTCGCATTTGCGAGGGTCACCTTGCTAGTTTGTCTAATGATAGAAACTGCTAAGGAAGCACTTGCATGAATAAATGACTGGTACATTTTGTGAATTTGTTAAAAAAAATGTTGGATGTTTCCAAGCCTTTACCGAACTAATGTTGTACGCGACCTGACATTCAATGTACTGCACTCACACTATTTTTCTTCTTGCTGGCTATTGAAACTTGAAAACATTCGTTTGTTCTAGTTTCAGGGTGACCAAGAGGCTGTTTTTTCCGTTACATGCACGAATGAGGGGACCAATCAGCCAAGTCCAACATCAGTCCTCGAAGCCTGCTTCTCAAATGATGCTTCCTCCTTAGGCAGTCCAGTTGAAAAGAGTGGTAAACATTTTTCTATCATCTTGAATGTTGAGCTAGAATGGAAGGATCTTGGTATCTACTAATCCCAGCAAAACTTAAGTTTGTACTTCTTTATAAAGCTGGGTCGAATGATTTTATTCTCGATAAATTATGTGCTAAACATATACTTTCCCCTTAATTAATTTACACAAACACAACTTTGGTTACTGAACTAAAGTAAACAAACATGGAAGGTTCTTGGTAGCTAGTAATCCCAGCAAAACTTAAGTTTGTACTTCTTTATAAAGCTGGGTCGAATGATTTATTCTCAAAAACTTTTGTGCTAAACATATACTTTCCCCTTAATTAATTTACACAACTTTGGTTACTGAACTAAAGTAAATAAACATGTTGATAAAACCTGAAATGAATAGCAATGTCTTGCACAAAATGACGCTTCCTCAGGAAATCTTGTAAAAAGATGGTAAATATTTTCTTATGACCTTGAAGGCGGAGCTAGAATGCAAGGATACTTTGGTTTGGTAGATAGTAATCCCAGCGAAACACTAATTTATAGTTCTCTATAAATGTGGGTCGAAAGACCTTGTTTCTCTATAAATCTAGTTCACTTCACACATCTTCAGATAATTCTTCTATTAGAGAGAAGCTTAAAATAATTTTGTGTTACAAAATGGTTTGGATTAGTAGGTTTGACGTATGTACTGAAGTAGATTATAGTGATAACCTATGCTTTTTTTTTTTGCTTGCAGAGGGTAAAGAGTTCTTTGTTTCCATGGAGAACAAGATGGAGGACCTCTTCAATTTGGAATCTGACATTGTAGATTTGGCCATGTCCATCGACACAACAAAGACCGATGCTCATGGCAGTGGTGAAATGCCACGAGTTGAGAGTATTGCGGCGCATGACTTCAAATCTTGGAATGCAGGCTGCACAACGTTGGAGAGGCTATTTCAAACGCCGAACTGCTTCTGGACAGTAGCCTTTTCTGCGGCACACCGTCGAATTTGTCACTCCATTCTTTCATCGTTGAAATGCTGGAAGCTGTCGAGAGCTTGTGTGGTGGACCGGAGATCATAGGTTTCAAGGAAGAAAACAGATACCAGCGCACCAACTTCCTGTTCGACTGCATCATCGAGTTCCTGGATTCGAAGTTCCGTGACTTCGGAAAATGCGAATACAAGGCGTGGCTGAGGCTCCCTCTGACTCTGAGCAAGGACCTGCTGAAGAGGGAAATATCCGAAGAGATCAGCAGCTGGATGGATACCACCGGCGGGAACCCTTCGAACCGGGTCGCCGAGAAAGAGCTGGATCAGGTGGTTGCCGGATGGGACGTGTGCCGAGTTGAAGCGTTCGACATCAGTGTCGCGATCGAGGACGACATACTCGAGGCCCTTATTGGTGAGTTTGCATTTGACCAATGCTGAAGGTGTTCTGGCTGACATTGGCATGACCACGTATAAGTTACAGTCTGCAGATATGTACTGTATTTTCTCAGCGGGAAATTTTGTACAGAGTCATGTAAGATCGAAACGGCTTCCAGTTATTTTCCGCTTTTTGTACTATCTAACTGAAACTTGCTGCTAAAAGTGTCTGCACTGTTCTCACCCTCCCAGGCATTCTGCCCTTCCACTGAATAATGTAAGAACTTTGAGGACAGTGTTCTTTTGTTTACTGTGCTTGCTGCACACCAAATGTACCGATTTATGACGGAATTACTCTGGAATTGCTGCGTTTGTCGAAGACCATTTTGGCAGATATGTACTGTATTTCTTCCAAAGAGAGTTTTTGTACAGATCGATGTAAGATCGGAACGGCCTGGGGTTATTTTCACTTTTTGTACTGTCTAACTGAAACGTGCTCCTAAAAGTGTCTGCACTGTTGTTACCCTCTGACGCATTTTCTGCTCTTTTACTGAATAATGAATAACTTTGAAGGATTTTTCTACTCTAGAGTTGCAGACCGATTTTTCTCTATTACCAACAAATTCCTGCCGGAATTTCCGTCAAATTCTTGTACTTGTGCAGTTCTTTGCCTTGTGATAATGCAAGGAGAGCAGCATGTGCTCCACCTTTCGCTAGATCTATCAGGCAAAGACTTCGACTTGGCATTGTTGGTGCTAATCCATCTGAAAATAATTAATGTATGTGCTTCTCTTTTATCTCAAGCGCTTTAACCTTTCGGTCATCATGCCGTTGTGATTTGCAAAAGAGCTCCCCCTGAGCAAACTAGGATCATTAAAAAGAATGCTACTTTTCCTGGACTTGTCGAAGCAAACTCATCAGCAGGAAACAGGCAAACATCAGAGAACAAAACAGTGCGGGTTCTCGAAGCAGAACATTTGTTTGAATTGCTCTTATCACAATATATTAATACGAACTTTCCCACGATTTGCTGTAAGAAAAAAAAAAGAACTCTTCCCTTGATTTGCTCTCCCTGCTGCCACCTTCTGTATGTTGCCGCTCCTTCAGATTTTGAAATATACGACCGAGTTCGAAAAGAGACTATGACATTTTTTTTTTTTGAAAGGATCCGATGCTTATATTCAGGAAACCCAGTACAACTTACAGACAGTCCAACAAAGAAAGAAATTACAAAAGGGCCCTGCAAATTGCACAAAGCACCCCGAGTGTCCTGTGAGGATTACAAACGGATCCACCACCACTATCCCCAGAAACTAGCCGCCGCCGGATCCACCGTACCACCATTCTCCGGTAAGAGAGTACTCCCACTTGTTGTAGACGACCGCATACCCGCCCGCCGTGAAGCGACGAAGACCCAGAACGATGAACGCACACGGCCTTAGCACCTTCTTCCCCGGCCCACCCGTCTTCCCGCCGACACGGCAACACCTAGACCAAAAGTGCAGCAAAAGTGCTTATTGAAGAAGGCCGCATCGAAGAAATCCTCCGCCATCTCCCTCCATGGAAGTCCAGCAGGATTCCTCGTCCACAATCGCCCAGCGCCGCACCACAACGCCAGGTCGATAAAGCCTTCACCTCCACCACCCAATCTATGAGCAACTGCACCGAGCTTCTCCTTCCCCTCTCCACCATGGACGGCCAGGAGAAGAAGCCACAGGGCGGCAGTACAGACCAGAAGGGGCCAGAAAACGAGCTAATTAGAGGAGCTATCGCCAGATCCGTACCTCTGCGGTTCTCTCCACCATGGGGAGTTGCCGAGGAAGCACGTCGACCACCGTGAAGCGCCGCTCGCCGGCAACCCACAGAAGCTTCTAAAAAACGGCATCAAGCCATTCGCCACGGAGGCAACACCAACCCTACATCTACTATAAACAAGGAGGAGCCGGCCCCCTCTCCCCTTCCCACTCCGGCCGGCAAGGCCACCGGAGGAGAGGGTCCGGGGCGGCGATGGAGCTCTCAGAACAAGGGGATAAGGGAGGGAGAAGGAAGGGGGAAAGTGAGAGCTGCACTAGAGACTATGACATGTGTCGTCACAGAAAAGATACTACGGCACCAAGCCAAGAATTTGAACTATAGAAACATTACTACTCCCTCGGATCCGAAAAAACATTCGCCAGTACTAGTCAACAACACTGACAGAAACATTGATCATCAACACTGTGACGAGCTGGGAAAATCCAGACAAGAGTCACAACATGACAGGACAAAGCAACAACAGTGGGAGAAACGAAGAACACGTTTTGAACCGAACTGCAGCCAAGATAGCTAGCGACAATTCCACCAAAATACGGAAAACGAAAATGCGGCAGAGTCCATCGATCCTGCGAGCCGAGGCGAGAGCTCAGCAGTCCGCAGTCTAGAGGAGGAGGCGCGGGTCTCCTGCATCCTCATCTCCTCGTAGAAGCGCTCGATGAACCGCTCCGCGCGGCGATCCACCTCCTCCTCGCCCCCCTCGTCCTCAACCTCAATCTCGTACTCCTCCTCCTCGTCCCCGTACACCTCCTCGTACCCGCCGTACGCGCCGTCGACGTCCAGGGGCGCCGGCAGGCCGTCGAGCACGGCGACGTCAAGCCCGCCGGCGCAGCAGAAGAGCGACGCGAGGACGGCCCTGGCCCTGCCGCCCCTGCTCCGGCGCTGCTTGGCGCTGCGCCAGGCGGGCGGGGGCGGGAGGAGGAGCGGGGATCCGGAGGGGGAGAACTGGTACTCGCCGACGTACGCGTAGCTGTAGTGTCGCAGCCTGCGCGCGCGCTTCTTGAAGAGGAGCAGTGTCCGTGCGGCCCTGGCCTTGGCGACGGGCGTGAGCGGGAGGGTCGTGAGGATGGCCATGGCCCTGCTCAGGATGCGCCGCCTGGCGGGGGCGGACGAGGAGAACCGCGGCATGGTGGTGACGGCCGGCCGACGACGCGTACGCCGGCCGGGGTGGCTCTTGGGTGGTTTCCCTCTCTTTCTCACATTCAAATGTGGTGCAGTGCGCGGTGGAGCGGGCAGTGGAGTGGTGGTTGCCGGCTGGGTGTAGGTGTGGTGGTTTTATGGTGCTCGGGATTTCAGATCGTGCGTACACCTAGGTAAAGTTGCCTCCGTCGTCTTAAAAGTGCCTTTACACAGCCATTTTCGCCGGTCCTTTGTGTTAAGTGAAGAAAACAGCGACCGTGTACGGGGATATGCATCGCCGATTACCTGCGGGTGGTTGGCCAACGGTGGAGCTGGAGACTGGTGCTGGGCTCGCGGCCGTGCTCGTGGGGTCGTAGCTGGAAAGCGCCGCCGAGTCCAGGTCGGTCGGTGGTCTCTGCTGCCTGACGCTCTCAGCTGGCCCGCCGGCCGACCATTATTTTGGAACCGAGCTAGCTAGCCGTTGGCGCCTCTCCAACTCGGAGCCCTGAACGAACCAACCAAAACCCATGCCGCCCACGTCACGCCTCCCCACGTACAGTATTTTCGTGTGCCCACGCTCGCACTGTCCCACCTGACTCAGACCTTACCTGACCTGACGGACGGACGCCATCATTTGAGATCCAAGCACGCACGTAGGACGTCGAGGCTGCATATTCCCGTCCGCTGACCCACGGTGACGCAGCACCCGTCCGCCAGAATTGGACGGCAGCTCCGGTAGCCGGTACTCGTCCTTGAAGTCCTCGCCGGCTTCGGCTGCTTCCTCCTTCGGCCTCCACCGGAGCTGCCCGCCTCCGCGTCGTAGTGCCGCTCTGGGCTAAGCCCGTCCAAGCGGCGGGCCTAGTAGGAGTCACGCTTGCGCGCGCCGCCGAGCAGCGCTCGGCCGCCTGGCGACTCCCGGCCTCCTTCACGCTTGCGGGTGGGAATGAAGGGGGAGCGGCGGTGCGGCGTGGATTTCTCGCCGGAGTTTGGAGAGGGCTGCGGCGACGTTGTGCTGGGTGCGGCGGAGGGGTTCGGTTTTGGTACCGTATCGACCCATCCGTCCCGCCGGTTATATAGTGGGTGAGCCGCCGCTTATCCGGTAGCCCGGATATATTTTTCCGGTATCTGCTCGGGCCAAAAAAGCTCCGCCCCACAAATCGGCCGGAGTTTTCTGGTCCGAGGGCAATATCTGCTAGAGATGCTCTTTGATACATTTGAGTTGTACATCGTTTTTTTGTGCAATTAAGCATATGTGAAAATGCAAACATCTATTCCAGGATTTTGCAAGCAGTATTTTCTATGTTTTTATTTTGTTTTCTGCCTTATTATTTTCCGAGTTGCACTTTTCTCAAAAAATGTTGAACTAACAACAAATTTCAGAAACGAGTTGCCATTTTTCTCAAGAAGTTTGCAACTAGCAACTAGTATTGAGCATGAGTTACACATTTTTACGAGTTGCACTTTCTCGAGAATTGTGCCACTAGCAACTGATATTGGATATGAGTTCACAAGAAATGTGGAACTCCAATAGTTTTTCGATACAAATTACAATTTTATCTGAAGTAATGTGCAACTAGTAACCTCTATTCAAAAATCTGAGTTGCACTTTTTACAAAAGCCATGCAAATCCAAGTTGTTTGAATAGGGATTGCACTTTTTTTTACTGAAATGCGCAACTATCATCTTCTTCGATATGAATTGCATTCTTTCTGAAGAAATGCGCAACTAGAAACAAATATTCGAGTTGGATTGCACTTTTCACAATAAATATGCAAGTCCAACAGTTTTTTTCTACGAAAACATTTTTTCAAATGTGCACTTAGCAACCGAGATTAGACTTGGGTTGCACTTTTCACTAGAGAATGTGAAAATGTAGCAACTTTTTAAAACGAATTGCAATTTTCTAAAAAAATGTGCAACTAGTAACCGCAATTCGACACTAGTTACACTTTTCTGGATAAACGTATAACTCTAACCGATTGATACGAGTTGCACTCTTTTTAAAGAAATGTGCAATTGGCAATTGGTTTTCCGTACGAGTATATTTTTTTATGAAATGTGAAACCCTACTTGGTTTTCGATACAAATGGCAATTTTCTAAACAAAAATGTGCAATTAGCACCTTTTCAAATCGAATTAAATATTATAAAACTTAAATGCAATAACCGTTTTTCCATACGAGTTGAAAGAGAAGTGCAACTTTAACCGGTTTTCGGCACGAGTTAAAAAATTTGTTTCCAAAATTTGCGACTCTAAACTGGCCCACTGATCATTCTTATCTTTTTTTTCATAATATTTTCAATGATTTTATTGGCCTTCTTGATTACGCGTGCATGCACATTTTTTATTCGACAAATTCAAGAAGCCGGCATGTTTTTTTTTGTTTTGCGATCCACGCCTAATCTAGTAAATTACACATTGTCACCATTGCGGCCGACCAGATCTTCATTGGCTCCTCCGCAGTGCATCCACGCCTTGAGCTTCCTGGCCTTGTTCACCACAGTGTTGGACGATAGGAGCACGTACAGTGTGATTAGTAATACACCGACGGCGGCGACTGCGATGATACGTACGTGGACATCTCCAAGTCCAGGGAGCTGCCGGCGGCGTACGCGCCCAGCAGGCCGAGCTGGTCAAGCACAACGGCGGTCTGCATGGCCCATAGCGGTGCGCCGCGCTGTTTCATGGTGCGCTGCAGCAGCAGTATGATGACCACGACGGAGGCCACGAACGACGTCGCGTTGCAGTAGAAGAAAGACCTGATACCGTGGATTGTTGCTGTAAAGTAGGATCGGGTCGCCGGCTTCCAAAGGCGAAGGGGACGGCGAAGATACGACATCGTCGTCGCCCAACGCAGTGCCGTCAGGAGAGATTGGCAAGTGATTACAAACCACAAGGAGAGATCTTGGTTACCCGCGAAGGAGGGATTCAAATCCACAAAGGGGAAAAGAGGAGAATAGCTCTATCTCAAGTTTAGTTTTATCATAGTCTAACCCTAGATATAAAGAGGAGGTGTCCTATTTATAGTCTAGAGGTGGTAGATAGGGTTTACAAGTACTTGGCCCGAGTTGACTTCGTGGTCAAAGAGTTGGCCGGTTTTAAGTGGCAGAAACCGGTGTTGGAACCGGCCTTGGCTGGTTGAGCCGGCCCAAACCGCCCCAAACCGGTGGCAAACCAATATGGCATTCTGTTAGACCGGCCGTTCAACCTGCGGCGGCCGGTTTGACCGGATTTTGAACCGGCCGTGGCTGGTTTGACCGGCGGTTGAACTGGCGTCCTGAAACTTCATCTTCTTCTTCGTCTTCTTGTCCGGTTCCTTGTCCATCTTCACATTCCTTCACCGCGGCTCCTGGAGATCATCATGGTGTCCATTCCTGAGTATACAAAACACACTAGCTTGAGTAGCAAACCATCCATGGAGTCATCTAGATCAACAAGGGATAGGAGCGTGTTCACCTTCTCATGTAGTGCTTTGATTCTAGATCTTGTCATTGGTCCAATTGAGTCACTTGGGGTAGGTTGGGCTACATCACGTAGTCTTCGTAGATTGAATTGTGTAGTGCGTGGATCTCCAGATATGTTCATCTTCATAGAGTGTCTGACTAGACGACATAAACGTGTTTGTAGGATCAGGTCCGTCGTAAGAACAGAGTCCCTCTGCAAATGCTATGTGTGAATGCACTGCCTGACCTGAACGACATTGCACCACCCTCCAAGCCTCTGGATGTAGTGCCTCTGAATGCAATTCCCTATGGATGCAGTCACTGACTCACTTGTGCAATCTGAGATGCCCTGCCAAGAGGCCTAAGAAGAGAGTGCACTTTGAGACTGATGAAGCGCCTCATAGGCTGGTAATGCACTGGACACCTCCTCTCACACTCTTTGTTCTGAACAGGGTTGTTGAGCTAGTGCACAAGGGGATCCACTTTGACAAAGGCTTCAAAGATCAGTACGTGAGGAAGGTCAGCGATGATGTTCTTGACTTCACTGGGCTTAACTATCACCAGCACTCAAATTTACAACCATCTGATGATCCCGACGAGCAAGTCTTGATGCCTGCACAAATAAACGGGATTAGGTTGAGACTCCAAGTGCAGAGTGTATAGTAATGGAAGACAGTTTTCCCCACGAGGGGTGACTCGAGGGTTTAATATCGAACTCTTGGGGAATCTGAAGTGGTAGATTTATCTTCTTATCCTTCTTTTGGTTACCTACAAAACAAGGTTAGATGTTTTGGTCCTCAACCTCACCTGTGGTTGTCAAGCACAAGGTGTAAGAATGATATCAGGATAGTTATGCAATGCAAAACAAGAAATAAATATGCATGATGGTGGATGCAATGATAAATGATATTTTTGGGTTTTTTTGAATGATGTATGCAAGATGAAAAGTATTTTTGTATTTTCGGATTTAATGATGGCTGAAAATAGAAAAGTGGTATATGGTGTTGGAAAGGTGTTTCTTATGATTAAAAATGGACTGGGGTTCATGGTTTCACAAATTCACTCTCTTTTTATAAAGTGGTAGACAATGGACACACACATTTAACATATGAGATTGCAACAGGGTTTGATAACAAGCAAGGTTTTCGAGTCGACGAGGCGTTCAGGGGTAGCGACTCTTGACTAGTCGTGACTAGTCAAGACTCATGGTAGACTAGTCGACATGAGTCGTTTAGCAATATGTATTATAAAATGCCAGATTATATGTATAATTGTATATAACTATATACTTATTAATAGTCTATAATACAAACCTGGGCATTAACATACAGTGTCCAAGGCCTTCCTCTTCTCCATGTCCAAGCCTTCCTCTTCTCCATGAACCAGCAACCTACAAAACATTAAAAGCAATCAGATTTGCATAAAAGTAGGAAACAGATGAAGTTCAACACTCACTCGACCCCCATGATCAAATATCAAACACAACAAGAATATGGTAGCAAATAAAGCAGTTCAAACATAAAATTAAGACACAACAGGTCCAAAGTTAAGTTACATGCAACCATATCCAAATGCAAGTAAATAAGTTCAACACTTCAACACTACATGAATGGCAGATAGAAACAACACATCTTCAGTAATCAAGCCTCAAGTTCCATGTCGTCAATCTGAAACCCGACTCCATGACATCTGGTGCAGCACATCGTCTTCATCGTTGCTCTCCATGCCTTGATCATATTCTGCCGCAGATAATTCAGCCCTCAACTCTTCATCATGCACAACCAGCCTTGTTCTTGAGTGGTTCCGAGTGTAGGTGAGATAAGGGCCTAAGGGTCGTGCAATAGGCTCGCCAGGATCACCACGCGCTCTCCTAGGAAAGCTACGACCTGCTACAGAAGTCGATGCACCCATAGCTTCATCAACCTGAGACCATAGTAGTGGTGTATCACCGTCCATGACTTGAGCTTGATGTTC